>JARQOC010000002.1:293880469-294052256 GCA_033576535.1 Allobates femoralis | reverse complement strand
ATACACCTGTACAGTATATATAGTATATAGTGATCAGTATACAGGCTCTTTATCATCCTGTGTGGTCAGATTGTCAGCTCCTGTGATCAGTGCTCTCCTCCTCCTCATACACATATATATAGTATATAGTGATCAGTATACAGGCTCTGTATCATTCCTGTGTCCTAAGATTGTCAGCTCCTGTTGTCAGGGCTCTCCTCCTCCCCATACACGTGTATATATATAGTATATAGTGATCAGTATACAGACTCTCCTCCTCCTTCACTGTATACAGTGCTAACGACTGAGCCACCATATACTGTGCTAACCACTGAGGCATCATATACTGTGCTAACCACTGAGCCTCCGTATACTGTGTTAACCAAGGAGCTTCCGTATACAATGCTAACCACTGAGCCACCATACAGTTCTAACCACTGAGCCACCATATACAGTGCTAACCATTGAGCCACCATATACAGTGCTATCCACTGAGCCACCGTATTCAGTGCTAACAGTGACCCACCGTATACAGTGCTAACCACTGAGCCACCATATACAGTGCTAACCACTGAGTCACCAAATGCAGTGCTAACCACTGAGCCACCATATACAGTGCTAACCACTGAACCACCATATACTGTGCTATCCACTGAGCCACTATATACAGTGCTAACCACTGAGCCACCGTATACAGTGCTAATCACTAAGCCACCATATACAGTGCTAACTACTGAGCCACCATATAAGTGCTAACCACTGACCCACCATATACAATGCTAACAGTGAGCCACCGTATACAGTGCTAACCACTGAGCCACCGTATACAGTGCTAACCACTGAGTCACCATATCCAGTGCTAACCACTGAGCCACCATATACAGTGCTAACAGTGACCCACCGTATACAGTGCTAACCACTGAGCCACCATATACAGTGCTAACCACTGAGCCACCATACAGCGCTAACCACTGAGCCACCATACATTGCTAACCACTGAGCCACCATATACAGTGCTAACCACTGAACCACCATATACAGTGCTAACCACTGAACCACTATATACAGTGCTAACCACTGAACCACCATATACAATGCTAACCAATGAGCCACCATATACAACATATAAATCCTGCAACAGCAGTGTACTTTCTGGAGACTGCACTATTCAGTGGCTATTTCTACAGCTCCTGTTCATTTCACCGCACTCCCTATGCAATAGCACCAGGTCTATTTCTAGTTTTGTATATTTATGGCAGATATAGAGGATTTGGGAGAAACGTATAGTAGATGCTGATCCCATCAATAGAGCCAGGAACATCGCCGCTCTCAGCCAAGAGATGACAGAACAGTCCCATCAATCTCCACATAGAGCGTCAGCGCCTCATTCTTCAGATACACATCGCCCTATTGGTGAGATCCACTTGTACCACCCATTATGTAATATCCATGGATACGGTATAAATATACAGAATTACATTATCCCTTTTAGTGTAAATTCAGACATAGTGGAATTAATATGAATTTGAGTTGCAGATTCCTGGGCACAAATTTGGAAGAGTTTATTGTACAATATATGTGAATAAATTAATTATTTTAGAATATAAAAAATGTTGTCCTGTTCCCATTTGTATCCTGGGAAACTGGGTACAAAAATCAATAGGATGGGGGCACCAAAAGGCAGTTTTGCACAGGGCACCATTTAGGCTAAGGCCGGCCCTGCTGGAACATAGTAACTATTAACCAATATAAGGTTATTCGGACGAAGTACCTTTATGTCCGCGCTGCTGTCAGACCGGTATACCAATGACACTGGACGTCTAGGTATTTGGAGATATATTTTTATTTCCTTATTTCCAACGCGTTTCGGAGCCACGTGCCGAGCTCCTTCCTCAGGGAACATCAAGATCAGACTGAACAGATTCGTATTTATCTTACAAAAGGCACCAAAAGATAATTGCTATGACGTCAGCTTACAGGGAGGATCACAGAAATACGTCACATTGTTTATCAACATAGCTGCGTAGTAAAGATCAAGACTAATCGAGCAAACAACATTCTCCTATAAAATACGATCAGTATGATTATATATGTGTTACATAGTTGTTACAACATATAAAGAATTAGAAAATTGGAAAAAATAAGAAAAATAAGAAAGAAGTAGAAACACAGGATATACCAAGTGACATTGTGCTGAATAGAACTAAAAAAAAATAATCAAGTCCTATATGCTGTATCTGTGTACCATCTATTTGTGCTATTTGTTCCTTCAAGTTCAGTGGTAGTGTGGATGTGACAATTAAGAAATTCAGATATGTGTATCTATCAATGTGTACCGATGGAAAATTTGGATATGGTAGTAAAAATACATATATGCAGTATATTGTAAAGTGTCATAGAGTGATAAGACTAAGTCATTTTAAAATAAAAATAAAAAATAATAAAAATATGATCCAGTGATTTCATTCAGTGATTTTATTATTATTATTATTATTTGTTGTGTTGGAAATTTAAGATATTAATCTTTTTAGGAAAGAAAAGGAAAAAAAAGGAAAAAAAAGGAAGATAGAACTGAAGGAATCCCCTGTGAAGATGTTAAAAAACATCAAAAAGTTGGAAACTATCCATGAGAAATTCATCTACAAAATTATACATTTTTAAGGAACTATAAAAATTATATATATATATCTAAAAAAGATAATAATAAAAATATAGTTAAATTGTATGTTAAAAACGGGATATAGTTTATTAATGTATTAAAGATTGTTATAAAAAATATATATATCTATAAAAGAAAGAGAGACAATGCAAATTTTGTTAAAAATCTAAAAATTATAGAAATAAATAAACATTTATGGATAAAAACTCTTGGGATGTATTGATTGACAATGTCAGTTTCAATCTGGAAATGACTCTGCTCTTATGGAGTATGACAGGATTCAAACCAATATTGATTCATTCGGTTTTACTGACATTCATAGTATAGGACTCGGCGTAACATTCCAAGCCAAACTAGAAGTCCGAAAATATCAAGATTTATTCATGTGAGGTGGAATGAACGAACTTATAAATGCTAGGTTTTACTAATAAACTCCAAATTCAGGAGATAATAGAAAGTGGATCATTGAAGACCATAGGATAGGATGGTACTAGGAGGGGTTAATAAAGCGTTAACATCCAAAGCCGTGTTGAAGCAGTGCCTGAGTGATGTCTTTGAACTTCAAAGTGTGCCGCTAATTGCTGACACTCGCCCGGCACACGCTAGTACCCTGGAATAGAATCCCAGCGCGCGTCAGTGCTCAGTAGATAAGCTTAGAAGTGTGTCTCTAATTAAGTCTAATAGGTGGCACGTGTATGACTTGCGCCTGTAGTTTAAACAGAAACGTCGTGCGCTCCTCTGAATGGATCTATCAGGCTGCAAGCACCTATAAATAAGGAGAAAAAATAGGGAGAAAAAATATACATTGCCTGTCTCCATTATAGGACAGATGCACTGCAGGTTTATACAGAAATGTTATAGGTGCCAAGTACGAGGTGTGTGTAGTCCATTAAGCAAAACTCTGACTACAGTTTAAATATGATAGGTGGCATGTATGAAGTGTGTGCCGTCAAATGAGAAAGAATCTGGTATTTGTGAGCGATTTGGAGACAGCCTGTGTCCAAAGATCCCTATAGTGATCAGTACACACTGATGACTGGGAAGCTGGACATATATTGTGATATTATGTGTGTGCCTCCTTTCCTTTCATCAAGTGACATTGTGTTGATGCCTTGGTGCGGGCTCAAACTCAAACAGATGTGGGTCCAGCTTCCCAGTCGTCAATATACCTCCACCAGCACTGCACATGGGCATCGGCCAATCTGCACCCCTCGCACAGCAAACCCCTCTCCCAGTATCCCAGGAAGAAATTTGCGTACGAGGGGGCGCAGGCCGCACCCATGGCAGTGCCACGCGTTTGGAGGTAAAACTGATCTTTAAATACAAAAAAATTGTGGGTAAGGGCAAAACAGAGCAGCTCTAAAATAAGATTACACAAAGAAACATCACGACCACTGGCCAACAGGAAGTATTTGACTGCCTCCAAACCATTGTCATGTTTTATACAGGTGTAGAGGGACTCAACATCCGCAGTCACCAACAAGGTCCCTGGTTCCACAACGACCCCGTCAATCCGTTTCAGGACGTCCAACGTATCACGAACATAGGAGGGCAAATTCTGAACCAAAGGTTTCAAATAATGGTCAATAAATTGACATACCGGATTACAAAGTCCCCCTATGCCGGACACTATAGGATGCCCCGGAGGAGTGACGGGGTCCTTGTGGATCTTAGGTAACAGATGTAATGTTGGAACCTTAGGTTATCTGACGGTGAGGTTTAATACTGTTAGGTCATTTGGCCAGTATGTGTATACAATTGTAATATATACAGTGACTGTGTAACAATGCAGTGAAACTGCTTTTTACTGGTGTAAAACAATAGTGCAATATTTGTAATTATTTGAGTGTTGATGTCTGTATATGAAACAGAGCATTGTCTCACCCATAATATGTGTTATAGGTCTTGTATGACCTTGTAACAGTTCAGATATGTACCTTGTGTCTGGGGCTTAGATCCGCTGTTCCATTCCTTCCTGATCATAAAAGTACTTTAATTGAATTAGCTATTGCTCTTCTCTCTTTGATTGTTTTAAATATGAGTGTCTGAGCAAAGGGTCTGAATACTTACGACCATGTGAGATTTCAGTTATTCCTTTTTAATAAATTTGTACAAATATCTACATTTCTGTTTTTCTCAGTCAAGATGGGGTGCAGAGTGTACATTACTGAGAAAAAAAAGAACTTTGTTGAATTTACCATGGCTGCATTGAAACAAAGAATAAAAAATTTAAAGGGGTCTGAATACTTTCCGTACCCACTGTATTCAGCATGTGAATACAGCCTTTTTGTGTTACATTTTCATTATTTTTTATGCATTTTATGGAGAAAAAAAATGATCAATGCTGCCATTTTTAAATGCCATTTACTGATCACTGTGTGCCGTGGTGTTACTTGAAGCTTATTGGCCCTGATTGGAAATCTCCAACAGGGTTCCGAAGTATTGCAAATTTTTAATAGTATTACTATTTTTCTATTGGCCAAAGGGACTTTTGGGGCCCCCTAGGCACCTGTTATCAAATATAAACATATGCAAATGTTTTTGCTAAACTGTGATGCTTATTTATTAAAGTGCATTAAAATGCTATTATTGTTTTCATTATTTTTAGTAATTTTTTGGGGGAAAATTTGTCTTTTATTTTAAAACTAGATTACAGGTTCATAGAAATGCAATGCAATATATACATATCCCTATGTACCACTACAATCAATCTGCAATAGTATATAGAGATGTATCTCTATCTACAGTTTATCAGTAATTTAGTAGCATACATTCAAGTATAGTTATCCTATACTCAAGTAAGTGTAGCCAGTGGATAATAGCATTTTATACTGCCTACAATGGTAAAGGGTGGGGGTCTCCCCTGGGAGGCTAAAGCTCAAGTAAAGAGAAAAGACCCACAACCGAGGAAGAGTAACTACAGAGCAATGAAGATGGCAGAAGAGAAGACATCAGACAGTTTGAATGGAAGTCAGGATACAGCCCAGGCCTCCTGTGACAGCAGAACAGCTCCTCCAAATCAGGAGAGTCCCACCATTTTTAGGACGGTTAAAAGCTATCCCAATACATGAGTATGCAGCCCAAGTTTTTTTTCTCATTTCCAAAAATGGACAATTACGAGATAAGAGATAAGACGCTCCATATTTTAGGAGAGATGACTGGTTTGTTTTAGAACCCCGAAGTCACTTGGCCATGACATGATTTCATCCTGTGACTAGCCCAGGGTATGGGGACTCGGGTATGTGGGTCCTCTGCTGTGGTAGCGATCTCACTGGTGGCCTGCCCAGATCCGTGGCCCTGGTGGTCAACTAAAATGGGGTAGTTGATATGGGAATAAATGTTTATAAGTTTATCGTGACGCCACCTGTGGTATCTGGTGACTGCACCAGCGCTGCATAGGGCCTCCAGGGATGATGGATGGGCAGCTAGGTGTTGAAGCTCTCCACAGGCGGAGCTGGATCCCTGGGGTGTTTGGTTATGAAGATGAGGGATGGAGCAGGGACTTGGCCGAGCTGTTGGATAACGGGACAGTCTCTGTGGATGGCAGGGGCACGGGTAAGGAACTGACACACACACCACTGGTTGTTCTTTACCTTCTACTGGTGTAGTTGCAGGTAAACGTCCAGAGCACTGCCGGGTGTTCGGGATGCACTTCTGGGTCTCCACAGCGAGTGGGTATAAGTCCTCCTTGTCTCTTTCCCCATGTGTGTGTGAAGCTCCTGACCCGTGTGAAACTTGGCTGGCCTCCCCTGTTCTCTTTCACTACCTGTGCTGTCAGCGGGACACCCTTTATGGACTACCGCTGTTGTTGTCTGTGACTGCGCAAGTGCCCAGGAGACTGAAGTCTCCACGGTATACCGGTGTTTTCTACTGGGCCGGGTGCTTTCCAGTAGACTCGGACTCTGGTGTCCGGTGTGCTGTTTGGGTGAACCTAACGCTGGCTCGTCGCTTCCCACTTTGTTATTTCCTCTCTCTTGGGCCTTGCAGGACTGCTTGGAGGCTGTTCAGGGTCACTGGCTCGGGCCTAACGCAGCACCGACCACCAGTGCGTCTTCACAGCTCTTGTAGCGTCTGCACACTGTAACTAACTCCTCCCCCAGCATCAGTATTTATAGGGGATCTTGCCTAAAGGCAGCAAGTTCGGTTCCCCCTACTGTGCTGGTGTGGAAGGTGTTGTTTGTATCTGTGTATCCACTGTGAAAACCCATCCGTGCTGTAGGTGAGTCTGTAGTTACCAGTGTGAGCAGGGCGCCATACCTGATAGTTGCAGTTTTTGTCAAATAGATTTTAGGGAAATAAGTGTAAATCTTAAGTTTTTTCACACAACTAGGTGGCTATTAAACGTTTATGTTCCATAGGTTTCCACAGGTTACAAATAACAAACAGAACTTTAACAGGTTACTCCCATCATATTAAACAAGTAAAATTTAAATTACTTATATAAAAAAGTTAATGTAATGTTTAATTACGGTAATTACAAGCGTACTGCCTCTCCAGAATCAGGAAGCAAGAAGGCTGGACAGCCTTGTGCTCATGGAAAAAGAAGAGACAACCCCTTTAAGTATGCATGTGAGAACTGACATATCACTCTTCACAAGAAGACAACTGACCCCTTAGATCCCCTTTTACTATTCAGTCTGCTCCAGTACTGGTTCTCTGCTGATGTATTTGGATCTAAAGTTATTTTGTCACTTTTGCGTAGTCGTACGCCTCACTCTGTAATCTGACGTCACCATCAGAGTGCCAGTGCTGGAGCAGGAACCTGGAAATAAGGGCTCAGACACATGGACGTTTAAATCGGATGAGTGCAATGCGAGAAAATCTCACATTGCTCTCTGACCAATGTTAAAGGGAACCTGACCCCTAAAAATCACCCCCCAGCCTATCAATAGCTGTCCCTGCACCCTTCCTAATGGTATTCTACCTAACCTAAATGAGTATTTTCAGAGTTTAAAAAAGTGGTTTTCATCTTTACATAACTGCGGCTTCTGTTCCCCTCAAAAGTCGCAAAAGGCGTTCCCTGAGATTGAGTCTCGCTATCTCTGCCGCTTGTATTCACGCCCTGGTGGACGTGATAATGCTTCTGCAGAATCCTCGCCCTCCTCAATGGGCGGATTTGCCGTTAAAAAGCTAATTGCGTCATATCCGGCTCTGATGAAATCGGTACACCCTTTGGGTGTTTCGACGGACCTCACATGCGCATTGTGCATGCATGGGTATTGCTTTACGGCAGCTCATCTGTGATGAGCTGCCGTAAAGCAAAACTTGTGCAAGCGCAATGCGCCTAAAGTTTGTCCCGACGTCATCAGAGCCGGATATGACACGATTAGCGTCATAATGGCTAATCCGCCCATGGGGGGGGGGAGAGGATGCTGCAGAAGCATTATCACGCCCATTGGGGCATGAATACAAGCGGCAGAGGCGGCGAGACTCAATCTCAGGGAACGCCTTTTGCGACTTATGAGGGGAACAGAAGCCGCAGTTATGTAAGGATGAAAAACACTTTTTTAAACTTTGAAAATACTCATTTAGGTCATAGGGATAGGTAGAATACCATTAGGAAGGTGCAGGGACAGCTATAGATAGGCTGGGGGTGATTTTTAGGGGTCAGGTTTCCTTTAATGAATGAGTGAAAGCAGATGAACATTTGTGTTCAGCTTTTTTCACATCCAGATCCTGGATGAGAAAAATGTAACAGCATGCTGCCACTGGATGTGAGTCTCCTGCGAGACTCACCAATGCCAGTTAATGGGTGCAATAAAAAATTGCACAGCACACTGACAGCACAGTGACAACACACCGACAGCGTTTTTAGCATGATCTTTCCCATGCCAGTGCACTGTGATTGTGTGTTTTTTTCTCAGCTAACATCAGTGTGACATTTGCATGGTGTCCGTGTGCAATGCATTTTTAACATGGTCTTTCCCATGCTGTATAAAGTTGAAAAAAGTAGACACACTGCATAGATAGATTAAATAAAATAGAAAGATAGATAGGATAGATAGAAAGATGGTAGGAATAGCTAGATCTGGCTGACCAGTCTCCTGCTGCTGCTTCCAGGGCTGCCCATTAAACTTCATAACAATAGCATAGATAAAAAGAGAAGTTAAAATATAACTTTTAATAAATTCAAAGGTTAAAAAAACCTAGTTGTCTAGACTAACAAAAAAAGAAAGTCGTGCAAAAGTGACAGTGCAAAAAACTGTGTATTGCTGTGAGTAGTCCCCTTTACTCTTTACCAAGGGGTTAATAAAGTCAAATCTAGATTCCGTCCATATACCTAGGAATACTGGCTTATGTCTCTAGTCGTGTCTGCCTACCTACAGGAAGTGCAATATCAAAGTTCATACACTCCCCTCATGGTACACAGACCACATGTATAGGTGGAAAAAAAACAAAGTATCCACTCCAAATCGGAGCGATCTCACCCAGTTACTCTACCGCTTCACATGAAGTGAGTCCACATAGACTTGGACCAACCTTTCGTTGATGTTGTCCAGGCTGCTCAGGGCTCAGTACTTTATAGTCGTCACCATGTCATCTGATGAGTTCCTCCCGCCACGTTTCAGATCCCTCTTCATCAGGGGAGTCATAGTACACACATCAGGGTTGGTAATCATAGGATACACCCACCCTTATGTAGATGATGGGTATGGTGTCTGCAAGAAGACAGAGAATATTGATTGCAATACCTCCATTCCTGCCCCATACAAATCCACACAGCCTTACTATCATGTTGTCTAGTCCCATGCAGGGTCTCAGGGAATGTACACTTACCCAGTCTGGCCCCACAAGGTTCATCAGCCTGGATCAAGCCGCCGCTGACCAGAAGTGCCTTTTATAGCACTTCCTGATCAGGCACATAGCTTGTCACATGACAGGAAGTGACGTCAGCGGCATTGCAACATGTCACTTCCGGTCCTGGCTGCCTGTGGAACGCATATGCGTTCCACCTGACACTTCCTGCTTCCTGTTGGAGCCAAAGGCACACCTCCACAGCTCTGTCCGGAGGCGGATCACAGTGGCTCAGAACATCCCAGCAAAGTGTGTGAGCCCCTCCCACATCTGCTGTATCGCTGCCAGCAGTTCTAGGGGCAGAAATCCACTCATCCATATATACAGAGATTGCATTTTGACCAAGGGTGGAAAATGGGGACTTTTGGTCACATCAGACCTCCAACATGGTTTTAGGTATTCATATGGGCATCCCACACCAGCCAGGGCACAGGATTCCCCATCATTCATAGAGTGGGGCAGTATGGGGAAAGAAGGGATAAGAACAATATTTGGAGTAACAGATAAGCCTAAAGAAACTGTACATCTCTCCCTTGCTCACCCCCTAACCCTACCTGCCAGCGGAGGTCGGCACCCTGAAACCTGGCGCCCCCACTCAACGTCGGCTCTCCCTCCTATCCATCCCTATTGTGTCAGCTTCACAGGAAAGGAGAGAAAGACAGGGTTTCATTCAGTCCTAGGGGCGCCACAGTATTCAAGGTGTAAATCCAGAAGCACTCTTTTCTCAGGATCTTTGAATCCCAGTCTCCACCTCGAGCCGGGGGGGGGGGTGTAGTATGTGGTCTATACCTATGAACTTGACACAGTTCTCATCACCGCCATGTACCGCATTAACATGCCTGGCGATAAGGGTATCATAGTGTTTCTTGATATCCCTTTTGTGTTCCCACACCCTCCTCCTCAACTCTCTCCTTGTCTTCCCCACATACTACAGGTTGCATGGGCACTGAGCTCTGTAAACCATCCCTCGTGTCTTACAATTGATGAAAGACCTGATGTAACAGGTTCTTCCATCACCTTTGCTGATAAAGCTCTTGGTAGTGTCTATGGATTCACATGCGCTACAGTTCCCACACCTGAAACAGCCCTTAAGATTAGTTTTGAGCCATGTACCCGGGGTTGTTAAGTGACTGTGTACCAGCCTATCCTTGAGGGACTTTGCCTTTTGATAGGTCACTTTTGGTGTGGCTGGGAGGAATGGACTAAGATCCGGGTCCATTTTCAGGATAGGCCAGTGTCCTGCAAGGATGCCCCTTATGTCCTCCGCCCCGCTGGTGTAGGTAGCAATCAGGCGTACCTCGTCTCTGTCCTCTTTTATCAGATGGTGCTGTTTTGGTCACAAGCAATTTTGACCTATCGAGGTCTTTCACCTCCTTCCAGGCCTTCTTTACCACCCTACTAGGGTATCCCCTTTCCTTGAGCCTCATCTTCAGATCTGTAGCCCTGATTCTTAAATTGCTCTTCATGTGAGCAATTTCTTCTCATGCGGATCATCTGGCTCTTCGGTATACCTTTTTTATGGCTCCTAGGGTGGCCACTCTCCCACCTCAGTAACGAGTTTGTAGCCGTTTCCTTCCTGAAAGTACTCGTTCTAAGGTTTCCTTGTCCTGTCCTTTCAATCAGGATATCAAGGAACGGAAGTTTTTTCTTACTAACCTCCGAGGTGAAGTGTAGGCAAATGGTGTTATGGTTAAGTGCTTCCACCATACCATCAAAGTCCTCTTCAGTCCCTCTCCACACTAGAAAGACATCGTCTATGAACCTAGACCACAGAATGATCTTCTCGGTATCAATCTGTGGGTGGTCCCCAAAGACCACGGTTTCATCCCACCAGCCCAGGAGCAGATTTGCATAAGATGGGGCCATAGAACTCCCCATTGCAGTGCCCCTGAGCTGGCCGAAGTACTTACCGCCAAACGTGAAGGTGTTCCTAGTTAGACAGAAATCCAGAAGCTTAATCACAAACTCATTGTGTTTCTCACACTGCGAGCCCAGCTGTTGAGGAAATACTTCACTGCTTCAATCCCCTTGTCATGGGGGACCGAGGAGTACAGAGCCTCCACATCTATACTTCAGAGGAGCATGTCTTCCTCCAAAGTCACGTCTTCAATTTTCTTTAGGAGGTCTGTAGTATCCCTCAGATAGGTGTTGAGGGAGGTCACGTGTGGTCTTAGGATCCTGTCGACATATATACCTAGGTTCTGTGTAATACTGTCAATACCCGACACGATTGGTCTGCCTTTTAGTGGAGAGACACCCTTGTGGATCTTAGGCAGACAATAAAATGCTGCCATCACTTGGTGTTTTTGAAGAAGGAAGTCAAATTCCTTGCGATCCAAGAGGCCTTCATTGAGCCCCCAGTCTAGAAGGACTTTCAGTTCCCTCCTGTGTTCCTGGATAGGGCTAGATGTTAATATGGCATAGCTGTCACGATCCCTTAAGATGTTGTTGCACATAACCTTGTATGCCTCAGTGTCCGTTACAACCACGTTTCCACCTTTATCAGATGGTTTAATGGTGATGGACAGGTCTTTCTCTAAACTGAGGATACTGGACATCTCGTCGTTGGTTAGGTTATGGCTCCCTTTCCAGGTTTGCAAGTTCCGCATCTCATTTGAGACCAGGTTGACAAAAATGTCAACTTAACTTACATCCCCAGTCAGAGGCGGCATATGTGTGCTCGCTTCACGAAGGCTTGTGAACGGGCCTTTGTCCTCCAGGTTACGGTCAGTCTCCCCCAAATTAAACAAGAGCCTTACATCCTCCAGAAGTTCATCTGGAACACCCAGTTGTTTGCTGATGTTCTTGTCCTGTTTGACAAAATGCTTTCGCCACCTGAGTGTTCGGGCGAATAGATTCAGATCTTTGACCATTTCGAAACTGTTGAAGTCCGTTGTAGGGACAAAGGAGAGTCCCTTACTCTCGCATCAGATGGAACGCATCAGATGACATGGTGGTGACTATAAAGTACTGAGCCCTGAGCAGCCTGGACAACATCAATGAAAGGTTGATCCAAGTCTATGTGGACTCACTTCATGTGAAGCGGTGGAGTAACTGGGTGAGATTTCTCCGATTTGGAGTGCATACTTTGTTTTTTTTTCCACCTATACATGTGGTCTGTGTACCATGAGGGGAGTGTATGAACTTTGATATTGCATTTCCTGTAGGTAGGCAGACACGACTAGAGACATAAGCCAGTATTCCTAGGTATATGGACGGAATCTGGATTTGACTCTATTAACCCCTTGGTAAAGAGTAAAGGGGACTACTACAGCAATACACAGTTTTTTGCACTGTCACTTTTGCACGACTTTCTGTTTTTGTTAGTCTAGACAACTAGGTCTTTTTAACATTTGAGTTTATTAAAAGTTATATTTTAACTTCTCTTTTTATCTATGCTATTGTTATGATTTGACCTGACCTGTATGAGAACCATTGGTTTGAGCAGGAGGTAACCTGACCATTAAACTTCATGCATATTCGCTGAACTGACCGACAACAGCCGATCACAGATGCTCACACTCTGTGGAAGCCTCTGTGATTGGCTGTTGTAGTCAGACTGCATGTCCACAATCTGGACAGTGATTGCGCTTGGTTGCCATACACATTAGTGTTTGCTCTGACTCAGGAGTTTCTGTAAAAACACAGAATCACATTGCACTGGCATGCCACATGGATCAAAAAATGGATGTCACTAGTCCCGCACTCCTTGATGAAAAACTGTCAGATTTTTCATACCCTAGTGTGTTTTGCAGCCTAAAAGTGAAATTTTTGATCTGTGTAAGACAATGGGAAAACCTCGTTAACTATAACATTCAATTTACATTACATGTACAAGTTATTTTTCATGCACCACTCCTCTGTCTGTGCTACTTAATGCAAGCCTCTAGTTGCAAGGCAGTCCAAGAGACTGAAATCCAAAGCAACGTTTCTGCCCCATAAGGCCACACACTAAAAGTGTGCACTTTTTAATGGCTTGAGAATGACCTTAAAGGGGCCAAAACATTTCTTTAATTTTTCTGTGTATGCTGGATCAATAAACTTTTGCAAGAAGGATGTTCAGTGCCTTATGGCGGGTTTACACGTTGCGATATCGTAGTACAATTTCAATGAAAAGTCACGTGGTTCAATCGTTGGACCCGAGATCGTTCCTGCGTTGTATGGTGTGAACGTCCAATACGATGCAGGAACGATGTCAATGCGATATCGGGGATTGAATGAGCGTGCTATTCAATGCCCCGATATTGAAGGGAGATTGGAGTCGGATCGTGCTGTGTAAACGCACAACTACGATGCGATTTGAAACCTCACCCATTCACTCCCATGTTAAAGGATCGTTCCTGGGTTGGGGGCATAGACATCGCACGGACGTTGTATTCCGATATCGCAGCGTGTAAACATCCAATGCGATGTGGGAGAAACGTGCACTAATTGCGCGCTCCCGCACCATTGAGTTGCGATATCGCAACGATATTGAAGCATGTAAACCCACCATCAGATTTCATTCTCTTGTTCAATTTACATTGGTTTCAAATGAAGAGGAATGGAAGCTCTCCACGCTTGTAATAACTTGTCCTGCTGTCACAGATGAAACTGGAGGGTGCTCCGTCCAGGTGGTGCAGCACAGCAATGAGAGAAGCCTGAAATATGTAAGGGTACCGTTACACGTCGCAACATTGCATGCAATTTCACTTGCAATTTGCTGGTTGCAGTGAAATCATGGAGACATTGTTACATTTGTACACAGCAACAAAATAGAACAATGTGTCCATCATTTCACTGCAACCAGCAAATTGCAAGTAAAATTGCATACAATGTTGCGACGTGTAATGGTACCCTAAGGTCTCCATGGGTTTTAATATTGGTAATGTATTCCATTTTCTTTTAACGGGTTTCTAATAAAAAGAAAGACTTTATAAATGTTTTTCCTGGCTGGACGTGTTGTACCTGTTTCTCTGCTCATTCCTATGTTGGTTTCACTATGTTCTCTATCTATGTATATGACAGCCACTTCGCCTGTCAGTATGCAGCCAGATCACATCTGTGCCTTGAAGTATGCCAACCGTATGCTTACTGCTACATGTGAAGCTAGCTGAACATGTGTGATTGAAAAACTAGTCCAATAGCAATTTGTCAGTACTCACCAAACGGGAACATTTTTGAGTTTCTGCTGCCTTAGGTGCACATCTAGAAGGCTCATTCCACTGTCCCTGTGGCAGCAGTTGCTGTTACACTGGAGACTTTGAAGACATATTTCTCCATTGTCCCAAATTTTAAAAAGAACAAATACCGTATGTTTTTGTTAATTATATAAAATAAAGAGGCTCCATTCATTCACAATTGCTGTCTGCATTTAATTACAGACTCTCAGGGTATTATAGACCATTTGAGATTGGCATAATATTTAACAGAAACCACAATAGTAATGCTTGGGAATTATGTACTTTTTGCTGACGTGTTGTTGAATGACTCTTCTCTGCAGTAGTATGAGCAAGCATGCTTAGGACCACTTGATACTCAATTGAGCATTGAAGTGCTTGAGCATACTTGTTTCTCGGCAGAGTATCACGGATACTTGAATGTCCGTATGTTTCGCAGCTGTTAAACAGCCAGTCAATATGCGAGGATTTCTTGCCATATGTGCTATGCACCAACAGTGCGTTTTTTGACGTGTTTTGTCACAAAAATGTATGTTTATCCTTACCAGCAAAGTCTACAACAATTCTGAAGTGCTCTGCCAATGATGCTTTTTTCATCCTGGCAGATTTGCCGCTTTTTTTTGGTGCAGAGAAAAAGTGAGCATGTCAATTCTTGGTGAGTATTAGAAAATGTTTTTCTACCGTTTCTGCCATTGACAATAGTGATAAAAAATCTGCAAGATGAAAATCTGCACCAAATATGCAGCAAAAACGCATTGCGTATTTGACGCATTTTTCTGGTGTAGGGCGCAGTTTAGCAGCGTTTTTGCTGCAGAAAATTTCCACACCTTAAAAGTTGTGTCGGCACATAGCCAAAGGGAATGCTGAAACCATGTTGCTATGCCGAGCGGGCGAAGCCTGCAAATAAATGTGGGCTGTAAAGGAAGTGTATAGTTTTACACAATATCATAGTTTGTGATAACTGAAATTGTTTTGTTTGGAGTATTGTCTGTCAGTGTCTGTCAAAGTAATGGTCGCTTTACACGTCCCAATATCGTTTCGATATTGTATACAACTTCACGGGAGCGCGCACGTTTTTGGCGTTTGGCCAAGATCGCATAGAAGATGTTACACAGTGCGATATCGGCAGGCAACGCAAGTACGATATCGTACTCCCCTCTTGCACACTGTGTCTCATCAACTCAGGAATGACCAATTAACATTGGAGGAATAGGGGAAGTTGTGCCCAAGATCGTAGTTGCGCTGTCACACAGCACGATCCTGCCAGATCGTCCATCCAATATCGGCCAGTTGGAGAGCCTGCACAATTCCCCAACGATATCGTTTTGGCATCGTTCTTGCATCGCATTGCTCATTTACACCACACAACGCACGAACGATATCGGCGTCAACGCCCGAACCACGTGACTTTTTATCGTTGTTGGACAACGATATCGTGCCGTGTAAAGCAGCCATAAAAAAATAAAATAGATCTTGTGACTGTCAGGTGATTAAAGGTAATGTCACATGCGGCAACATTGCATGCAATTTCACTGGCAATTTGCTGGTTGCAGTGAAATCATGGACACATTGTTACATTTGTACACGGCAACAAAATAGAACAATGTGTCCATGATTTACTGCAACCAGCAAATTGCCAGTGAAATTGCCTAGTATTATTGCCGCGTGTAACGGTACCCTTATGGGGACGTGACACACGTCAATATATTGTGCAATCGTACGAGCGATGTAATTTTATTAGATTGTCCAAGCGATGTACAATGATCGCAACAGAGCAGTCAGACGGGAAGACTTTCTTCCAAGCGACTGTCCGATCAGACGCTGGAACGATCGCAAGTGCGATGCTGCGACCAATTCTGGCAGTCTGACAAGATTAGCTGCATTGCACGCGATCATCAAACCGGTCATTACACAGATGTCACATGCGTCGATGTGCAAAAGACAATGAACGATCGTCGCTAGGTTTTAGGTCTGGATCTAAACCGTGCAACCTGCGATCACGCGACTGATGCTGGTTGGAGCGTGCTGTCATACGCTGCGATGTGGATTGAGCGTCGTTGGTGCGATGCAAAATTTTGATCGCATGTGCGATATATTGACGTGTGTGACATCCCCATTAGGGTACCTTTACACATCGCAACATTGCATGCAATTTCACTTGTAACTTACTGGTTGCAGTGAAATCATGGACACATTGTTCCATTTTGTTGCCATGTACAAATGTAACAATGTGTCCATGATTTCACTGCAACCAGTAAGTTGCAAGTGAAATTGCATGCAATGTTGCTACGTGTAACGGTACCCTATGTGTATGGTTTTACACAATCAGGAAAGTAAAGCACCCAATTATATATTTTCAGATGATTTTTCTATAAAATGATGTAAATTAAAAGAGAAAGGAAGCGCACATAGAGTAGTACCTCTATTATACAGGTCCCTCAGACCCCAAATGGTTAAACTCACCTGATGTAGTTGTGAGTGTCACAACTACAATAAAAGCACACAGGAGGTCGCTGCAGGCTCCCAGCTGAGAACTGAAGAATCCAGATAAGAGTGAAAAGAGCTGGGATGAGATGCCACGCTGACCACAAAGATAAACACAGAGTTAATCACACACTCTGTTTATTTTGCCTAACGTGTTTCATGGCTCATAGGCCACTTCATCAGGGCATCAAGATCTTAAAACAATCAAGGATATATATACACATACACACGAGATAATGTCATACTGTTTGTCTCCCGCCCTTCACCACAGGACTTCCTGTGAAAACGCCCACTTTTACTAAGCAAAAACATATACATCTAAAACACAGAATAAATCAATTAAAATACATTCAAAACATACCAGAAGTTTATAAAACATCAAATCACACATATGTAATACATTAAATTGATAATTATAAAAAACAAAACTTTTTTGATATATAAGGTTCATCCAGGATTTGAACCTACTATGTCATCAATCTAAAATAACCCATTATGCCTCAAACACATGCATTAACCCACCAAGCCATCTAGTGTTTAGCAGATAAAGAGCTCTTTTTAGCCAAGATCTCACAACTCTAGTTCACTCCAATCAAACATTTTCTATTTCATTAGTCATCAAGGTGTATACCAAATAGGAGAGGGAAAAAACACATAACAAAGGGAACACTGTATCCTAATTATTAAAAAAAAGTCTATGTCCTCTTCATGATAATAAAAAAATCAATAAAATTTATTTATAAAATCACAGCTGATATTATTCCGGATTTGAACCTGCTCTGTTCCAAAATCTAAAACTCCAATAAGGCTGGTTTCACACTGCGGTCAGATCAGGTCAGGTCAGGTCAGGTTTTGTGTTTCAAAACCAGGAGTGACTCCAAAACCTAGAACAGGTGTCAAACTTTAAATTATACTTTTTCTCTGCAAGTTCCTCTCCTGGTTTTGAAACACAAAACCTGACCTGACCTGATCTGATCTGACCGCAGTGTGAAACCAGCCTAAAAGGTCTCCTCACTGTTAATGGTGTTAAAAGGTAAGTATATTATAAGCGCACAATTATGTTTATATATTAAAATACCCACTTAAAAAAGATCATTCACCTCATTGAGCCCTCCCGGCCGCAGTGTACCAAGTTTAAAAATCCAGTACGTCTCTCTCTTACTTAACGCCTCCAATCTCCTAGGTATATTTTCCGGTACATGATCAATAGGGGTAATGGACAATTTGACATCTCCATGATGAACCTCGGTGCAATGCCTAGACAAACAGTGCTTTAAATAGCCTCTTAGGATGTTATATCTGTGGGAGTTTACATATTTGTGTAAAGGTTGAGAAGTCCTTCCCACATATTGCTTACCACAAATATATTGGATTAAATAAATTACATAATCTGTCTGACAAGTCATTCTAAACTTAATATCAAACACTTTACTTTCATTTTTAAAAGACATAAAACTGTCTATATTGTTACTTATAGAACGACAACACTTGCAGCCTCGTTTGTTACATCGAAAAGAACCCCTACTACCTGTTTTCCCATAGGACAATATTGGCTGTTTGAAATCGCGGATTTTCAGCACACTTGGTGCCAGAACGTTTTTTTATAGTCGGAGCCCTCCTAAAAGTCACACATGGTTTTTTAGGGACCACTCTATTAAGGATGGGGTCATTAAGAATCACCCCCCAGTGTTTCTCCAAAATATGACGTACCTGCTGGTTTTGTAACGAAAAAGTAGTCACAAAATTAATATTAAAATTATTGTTGCTACCCCTATTTTTTAGGGAGGATTTTATGAGGTCACTTTGAGAACAACTTTTCACAGAATTGTAAGCTTCCTTAATTAACCTAGAGGGGTAATCCCTTTCACGGAATCTCTCTCATAATATTTTACTTGTTCTTTGAATACAGCATCAGAGGTACAATTTTTTCTGATTCTGTAATACTGGTTTTTGGGAATGTTTCTCAACCAGGATCTATAGTGACTACTTTCATAATGAACATATCCATTGGCGTCAACTTTTTAAAAAAAATTTTTGTCATAATTTTTCCAAGTTCGTCCACATAGATATTTAGGTCCAAAAAGGAGACAGTTTCTCTATCAAAAAAGGAGGTCAGTTCTATACCCCAGTGATTAGTCTTGATCGAATCCAAAAATTCCAAAATCGTATTCCCTGCATTATCATATATAATAAAAATGTCGTCAATAAAACGTTTGTATACAATTAAATTGCTCCGATTTTTAGAATGGAGGATACTCGAAGGCAGCCATAAATAGATTGGCATACGTATGTGCTGCCCTCGAGCCCATGGCTGTCCCCCGTAACTGATGGAATACCGTCTTCCCAAATTTAAAAAAATTATTTTTCAGGATAAAGGCCATATTCAGTATCAGAAATTCTCTCTGTGTTGCAGAAATATTACATAGTCTATCTACATATAATCTAAAACATTGGAGACCAATATTATGGTCGATATTAGAATATAACCCAGTTATATCAATTGTAACAAATAGATAGTCTATTTTCCATTCTATTCCTTGTAGTACCTGTATCAGGTGGGTGGAATCCCTAAGAAATGAACCTAAGTTCCTCACTCGTTTAGGAAAGAATCAACATATGCTGCTAAATTAGATGTTAAAGAGTCAATGCCCGCTATTATGGGACGTCCTGGGGGATTAAATGCATCTTTATGTACCTTCTGGAGATAGTAATATATCGCTATTCGCAGGTTTTTTTTATTTCAAGATATTCTTTTTCATTTTTATTTAGAATCCCCATTCCATCAGCCACTTTTATTACCGGCAGTTCTTTGTACTTCCTTACTGAATCTTCATATTCAGTCATATTGGAAATCCTATAGGTCCCTTTATCCGACAAGATTCTGTTCGCCTCAAGGAGGTAGGCGTCACGGTCTTGTAGGACCACTCCCCCTCCTTTATCTGCAGACCTTATAACCAAATTTGTGTCATTTTGTACAGTTTTTATGCCCTTACGTTCCATAGTAATTAAATTATTAACTCTGTTTTTTTAAATCAAACAACTCTAAATCTCCCAACACTAGATCTGTATATGTTTTTAAAGCGAACCTGTCACCCCCCCCGGGCATCAAAAGCTCTAATAGCCACCTTCTGCAGCACTAAGGCTGCATTCTGAGAAGGTGCCTATAGGCTTTTGATGCCCTTTCTAGTATGAAATATTAAGTTAGGTAAATGCTCACTCTTCAGAAGATCGAAGACCGGGAGGCGGGGTTTCACGCTCCTCCGGCCCGCCCCCTCTTGTCAATCATTGTGCGCGCCTGCTGCTGTCTCCCCTCAGTGTGGAAAATGAACGCGCGTCTCCGTTCTCCTGCACGGAGCCGCGCATGCGCTGTGCGCCCGGTGTCGACTTCCTGGACACCGGGCGCACAGAGCATGCGCGGCTCCATACAGGAGAATGGAGACGCGCGTTCATTTTCCACACTGAGGGGAGACAGCAGCAGGCGCGTACAATGATTGACAAGAGGGGGCGGGCCGGAGGAGTGTGAAACCCCGCCTCCCGGTCTTCGATCTTCTGAAGAGTGAGCATTTACCTAACTTAATATTTCATACTAGAAAGGGCATCAAAAGCCTATAGGCACCTTCTCAGAATGCAGCCTTAGTGGTGCAGAAGGTGGCTATTAGAGCTTTTGATGCCCGGGGGGGGGTGACAGGTTCGCTTTAAATGATGGCCCTGACTCTGAATCGGGTAAAAATTTGATTTCTCCCTTAATTGACAATGTTTAGTTTTATCATTACCCACTTTCTTTATCTCTTTCTTATCAATATCAATAATAAAATGCCTTTTCAAGGTTAGTTTCCTGATGGAACTCTGGAGATCCATAAAGAGCTCCACATCCCTAGATATGTTATTTGTGCAAAAGGACAGCCCCCTATTTAAAACTTTGGTTTCACCATCGGTGAACTTATGTTTCGAGAGGTTGAAGATATTACCTCTCCTCTCCAACACCTGTCCATCAGCATTAGTGGAGATCTGGACCGGCTGTCTTATCGAGTTTAGATTGGTCTCAATGCTTTGTTTTTCTTTAATCTTTTTCTTTCCTCCGCCTCCTCTTCTACAATTTTTCTTTTTTGGGATTTTGGCATCAGATACTTTATTATACTGTTTCTGTCCTCCCCAACTTTTGGTAAAAAACTCACCGACGAGGTATATTGGTCTCTACCCTCAACTCTTCATTAGCCAGTGAGACCAAAACACCCAGGGGACTGATCTGGCCTATTGTATTCAGATCTAGTAAATTGTCCCTTTTTATTCTTTCCATTTGGAGCTTGACTTGTTCCAAATGGTCAATGGGTTCTATATCAATTGTATTATCATTAGTTCTGGTTACGGGTACATCTTCACCCACCTGAGCTATCATTACTAATTGTGGTGGTGATGTTTTTTTCTTTTTCTTGTTTTTAGTTTTCTTTTTTTCTCCTAGCGTGTTAACCATCACAGGGTCCCCCATGTTAGGTCCCAACTCAAGACCAGCTGGCTGGCCAGCCTCGCTTCGGGCCACAACCTGCAAGGTCCCCAAACCATCAGTGGAAACTAAAATGCTATTACCATGATATTTAGCGTCCAAATCACCATTATTCCCATTAACCAGAGTACTGATCGTATTAATACTAACATTGGCTCCTGTCCCTGGATCAATAATAGGGACTATCTCAACAACCGGTGGTGACTGTTTCTGGGTTTCAGAATTATGTCCGGTCACCTTTGTCATTTTTTTATAATCCTCCCTGTCACGCTGTAACTTCTTAGACTTCCTGGAAATAATATCCTGCTCTAGTCTCAATATTCTTGCCGCTATGTCAGAGTTTAATCTGTTGAATTCAGGGTACGTACTGTAATTTAGTAGTTCCTTTGAAAGATCAGTAATCCTGTCAACAAAAACACCTACCAAAATTATCCTTTTTTGGAACAGACATTAATTAAACATACATTCTCTAAGGGTCGAATCCCACTCATCAGTAAATTTAAGGTCATGAGGAAAGGGAGATTTTCGCTCGAACCTCAGACCTCTTGGACAGTTTCTCATCCATGTAAATGGATAAAAAGCGGGCATCCAGTTGATAGTGCAGTTTATCTTTCAGTAAATATTCAAACTTGTTGAAAATCTTTTTCATCTCGATCATTTCTTCCATTATAAAGACCGATTCAACTTCATCATCCTTGTCCTCATAGAGGCCTCCTAATCCAACAGACTGCATAATTAGTCTTTCCCACGAAGACAATCTATGCTGGAAATAATCCATAATAAAAACCTCTGTGCTGCTCCCAGAAATGAAAGTCTTGATGACCTTCTGTAAAATCTATATAAATTAAAAGAGAAAGGAAGCGCACATAGAGTAGTACCTCTATTATACAGGTCCCTCAGACCCCAAATGGTTAAACTCACCTGATGTAGTTGTGAGTGTCACAACTACAATAAAAGCACACAGGAGGTCGCTGCAGGCTCCCAGCTGAGAACTGAAGAATCCAGATAAGAGTGAAAAGAGCTGGGATGAGATGCCATGCTGACCACAAAGATAAACACAGAGTTAATCACACACTCTGTTTATTTTGCCTACACGTGTTAGTAAAAGTGGGTGTTTTCACAGGAAGTCCTGTGGTGGGAGGGCGGGATACAAACAGTATGACACTATCTTGTGTGTGTATATATATCCTTGATTGTTTTAAGATCTTGATGCCCTGATGAAGTAGCCTATGAGCCATGAAACACGTGTAGGCAAAATAAACAGAGTGTGTGATTAACTCTGTGTTTATCTTTGTGGTCAGCGCAGCATCTCATCCCAGCTCTTTTCACTCTTATCTCGTTTATAAAATGATGTAACATTCTCACAAAATGCTCTCTGGATCTTATTATAAATAATGAAGAATTCAGGTTATCAAAATGAAGCAGGATATTGATGGCTTAAAAACAAAAATTCAATCATTTGTGGACACCTTTGAATACAAGGACGTACCGTATATACTCGTGTATAAGCCGACCTGTGTATAAGCCGACCCCCCTACTTTTGCCCCAAAAATCTGGAAAAACCTATTGACTCGTGTATAAGCTGAGGGTGGACCCCAGCACAGGTATACAGCCCCCAGCAGTGTGGTATACAGGCCCCCCCAGTGGTAGTATACAGCAGCCCCAGTGGTAGTATACAGCAGCCCCAGTGGTAGTATATAGCAGCCCCAGCAGCCCCAGTGGTAGTATACAGCAGCCCCAGTGGTAGTATATAGCAGCCCCAGCGGAAGTATACAGCAGCCCCAGTAATCCAGGGCCCCCCCAGCCTTGCTCCGGTAACCTGTAAAGTAAAATATACTTATCACTGTCCCGCTGCCATCCGCACCCGCATGTGCCGACATCCCGATCCTCCATCTTCATGCGTCTTCTTCCGGTTTCCTTTGTTCGTCGCAGGCAATGACGTCATTGCCGGCGCCAAACACAGGAAGTCGGAAGAAGACGCATGAAGATGGAGGATCGGGATTTCGGCAGATGCGGGCGCGGACGGCAGCGGGACAGTGATAAGTATATTTTACTTTACAGGTTACTGGAGCAAGGCTGGGGGGGCCCTGGATTACTGAGGCTGCTGGGGCTGCCGGGGCTGCCGTATTGACTCGCGTATAAGCCGAAGGGGGTACTTTTCAGCCCAATTTTTGGGCTGAAAAACTCGGCTTATACGTGAGTATATACGGTAAACAAAATAATGATGGACAATCTTGAAAATATGGCGAAATTAATTACCAATACCAAAAGGTCACAATTCAAGAGGGACCTTAAAGATTACAAAGAGGATGAAATATATACATGGAATAATAAGTTTGAAACCCCGGCCAAACCTATCCTGAAACAACGTGGCCACCGCCATTCTAATCCATGCACTCCTGATACCCCTAAATGTGTGTCTTTCTCTTCTGAGGAAGGTGGCAACTCAGATCCTGACATGGATTGACCAGGACAGAGAACAAAAAAACTAAAGAGATTTAGGAGAGGAGGCAGACGAGTGGAGGTGCTAAAGGAATGGAAAGGAGATATTCCTGAGAAATAAGTCATCAATGTTACTAGGATTTCGTCTAATATTCAAACTGAGGTTTTGCTAAAGGTCTAAATTTTGTACTTAGCCAAAACTTCAATTTGTTTAATACCTTATGTAAGGCTGCCTTCACATTTACGTTTGGAGCGCAGCGCACCAAACGCAGCCAAACGCTTGTGCACATGCGTTCCTATGTTTAACATGGGAACGCATGTGCCTGCGTATGGCTGTGTTTGGCCGCATTTGCGTTTGGATGCGCATAATTTATGCACCCTCCGACCGAACTCCAAGCGCAGCATACAGAATTTTTTTGTGCGTTCGCGGCGCTTGTTCTATCCGCAAGCGCACAAAAAATGCATGGATTTCAATGGATCCACAGTGTCCTCCACATGACAGCGCAGGAGAACGCTGCAGATCTGATTGAGATCTCTCCCGGTGGCCGCCTGTGATCACCGGCGGCCACCGGGAGATCATGCAGAGCCGCCGCTGATCTCCCGCCGGTGTCAGCGGGGAGATACAGCTGATCTGACAGCTGTTTAAATGTCCCGCGCTGACACCGAAGAGGTGATGTCGGCGCGGGAGATTTGAAGCAGCGATCAGCTGTTTCATATCTCCCGCACTGATATCACCCTATTCGGTGTCAGCGCGGGAGATTTAAACAGCTGTTAGATCAGCTGTATCTCCCCGCTGACACCGGCGGGAGATCAGCTGTCCCGTGAGGAGGAGATCTCTGCCGCTGATCTCCTCCTCCCGGACAACCCCAGAGACAGCTGATTGGCTGCCGGGGCACCATAGTAATGTGAACGCATGCGGAGATTCTCCGCTGCATTCACATTATTATGGGCTGCGTTTTCCTGCGTTTGCGTCTGCATGCCCTCTGCATGCAGACACAAACGCAAATGTGAAGGCAGCCTCTAGCCTCTGTAAAGAGAGATTTTCATTCTGATGTGATTGGGACTAACACCACAATATCTTTGTGTGAAACATGCATGTTCTAAAAATGAAAATTAATTTGCTCAGTTAAACCATGAGGAACAATGTGCACTGTTAACATTATATGATTTTGAGGGTAGAGATGAGAAAAAAATGGTATCTGATAAAGACATAAGCACTAAATTCAGTAAGTCATCCTATTACGCATTACAATCTAGGGTACCTGCTCTTGATTAATTTCAGCTATTAGTTGAAAAAGATCTGACAAAATTTACATCTGTCAACCAATACAAGTGTTCCTAAAGTCAGAAAGAATTTGAATTCACAAGAATTCAAAGCCATCAAGACACGGATGACCTGGTTGTTAGACAATCAGACAAAGCTGGTGTTGTTGTCGTTCTTGCACTATATAAAATCCTAGGTTCATCTATATTCAATGATTCCACAACTTATAAAGTTTTACCTTCTTATCCAACAATTTTGTTTAAGGAGTCCCTGGGCAAGCTTATGGATAAAGGTATTTCACTAGGTATTTTTAATGAAAAAAATATCTAATCCCTGAACACCCGGTCACGGTAATATTTCTTTGTTTACATAAAACCACTAGGGGATTTTCCCTCACTCCTTCCACCCCATAATTTCTTGGATGTTGTCTCTATGCCCAAATTTAAGTGGGTATTTGGATGACCACTTAAAACCGCTTGTATCTAGGATTCCAGGGTACTTAAAAAATAGAAGTTTTACATACCGAGCTACTAAAAAAAAGAAGTTTTATGTTCTTTCAAAAATATTAGAATCTGGGGGCGTGGCTTGCCTGCTGAAGATGGCAGTCGCATAGAGCGGGAGCTACGCATCCTTGAAGCCAGAAGCGGCTCTAAACAGCCTTCCTAAAGGTCCCCTCAGCTTCAAACCTCCTTCCAGTCCCTTCGGGACCCCGGTGAGTTGATGGGAAAGTCCAGACCCACAGCTCGGGATCAGGTTAAGCGGGTAACTGACTTCTTTGTTGGCGCCATGCTGCCTGCTGATTCACTAAACATGGCGCCCCCATCCCCCCGCGCAAATCGTGCTGCAAGGAGGGAATCTCAGCCTCCTGTCAGCTCCCTCGCTTAGGAGCAAGCTGAAGCCCCCATTACCAAAGGTGTCATGAGAGATATGCTGGCCTCTCTCCGCAGTTCTCTCCAGGAAGATATGTGTAACATGCTGGCAGATATTAAGGGTGATGTGGAGGAACTGGGGATACGGACTGATCATCTGGAGTGCAAGTTAGCAGAGCTGATCACTTCACATAATGAACTCTGGGAAGCACATGATTCTCTCCAACAAACTGCCTCCAAGACACAGGCAAAAACCCTGAACCTGGAGAACAGGTCTAGGAGAAATAACATCAAATTGAGAGGAGTTGAGGAAGCTGTCCTGCCTGCAGACTTAAGATCCTTTCTACAGGATTTCATTATGGCTGCTATGCCTCATGTGGACAGAAAGGACATAATCATTGATCGCATTCATCGTGTCCCAAAGCCGGCAGCCCTTGGACCTTCAGTCCCCAGAGACATTCTAGCTCGCATACACTTCTTCGAACTTAAGGAGGACTTTCTGCATGCGTTGAGAGGCAATCCTGCTCTTGCTGATAAATTTGCCAATGTCTCAGTTTATCCGGATCTCTCCCCGGGCACCCTGGCACTCAGAAGGGCCTTTGCCCCATACACGGCTGTGCTACGTGATAAGGGGATCCCCTATCATTGGGGCTTCCCTACCAGACTGCTGATTCGTAAAGATGAAACCATCTCTTCATGTTTGCTTCCGGAACAAGCTGCCAAATTGCTCCAGAGATGGGAACTTTTGCCTCCAGTTCACCGGTCCTCTCCGCATAAATCCAAGTCCTCATCTCGTCCTTCCAGCAGAAAACGCCTGGATCCTGAGTGGGAGACCGTCTGAGGATTCTATTACCTTTTGCTCTGTGGATGCTTCCTGTTGGTGTTCAAGACCTTGTTGTTTACCAGTTATTTCTGGTATCCTGGGTCCTCGACCCCTATAAGTGACTTTTGTTCACTTCTATTTTTTCTTTTATAAGTTTAAAGTTGTCAGAAGTTTCACCTGTTTTTTTCTCCCCTCCCTTGCCCCCCCTTCCTCTTCTCCTTTTCCTATCCCCCCTAAGGCTCTTCTCTGCAACTTGAATTGGCTAACATGTCTATATGACCTCTGCAATCTCATTTTCATAATGCTAATTGTACAGTTTCACTATGAGTGTATGATTGTGTTCTATTAATGTCAATGGTCTGAATTCCCCTGGCAAGAGATCGCTGGTGTGGAGGCAATTATCTAGGGAATTTCATGATGTGGTTTTCCTTCAGGAGACCCATCTCCTTTCACAAGATAATGTTATGATGGCTCCTCTCTTTCTCCCCACCAATTCTTTGCGAACAATACTTCTAAAAAAGCGGGAGTTGCCATTTTTGTTTCTAAAAGGATGGCCTTTCATTTGAAGTCATCAGTACAGGATGTACAGGGCAGATATCTCATTATTACGTGCTTATTAAATAACTAGCTGGCGGCCCGATTCTAAAGAATCGGGTGGTCTAGAATCCATATACAGTTTATTTAGTAAGAATTAACAATAATGCAATTAAGACATTATATCTATCCATCAACTACCTATGTTTGTATGGTGAATGTAATTGTTGAAAATTTCATTGTTCTGTGGTAAGGCTCTTAGTACACCTACTGGCTAATAATTGTGTATCAATTCAGTAGCTTTATTTCAGATATCAATATTCATAGTCTACGTATCCGCCAGTTTCTGTTTGCCCACCAACCACGGCAAGGTGGCCTTACATCTGATGGGGCCCTACTCTATCTTATTACTATTTCTTAACGCTTTGACACTTTTCACATCAGCTTTTTTCTGCTATTTGCAGAAGATGGGGATGAAAAAAGTACAATGTCTGCACTTGCCAGCTAAGGGCCTACCTGCGGCACACTTGCAGCAAGTCCCATGCAATGTATATGGAACTTGTGGATAACTTGCTGTAAATGCGGCAAACATGGCTTCCGCAGCTGCACCAAATGCAGTCGCTAAAAAACCGCTGGTAACTGCGTTTTTTGCGGCCGAAACTGCCATAACCATGTGTGCTGCACCTGCCGCAAGTGAACCACAAATTCTATATACATTGCATGCAACTTACGGCAAGTGTGCCGTAGGTCAGCCCTTAGGCAGCAAGTGCAGAAATTGTGTTTTTTCCACCAAAACTTCAACAAATAGCAGAAAAATGCTGATGTGAAAGCTAAATCTCTATTTTTCTATCTATCTATTTACCTATCTATCTATGTGTACAGAACACACCTTGAGATGGAAATGTGTGTGAACAGCCATCCCGCCCATCTCTTAGCTGTTCACAAAAACCCCTCCCTGTATAAAAAGAGAAGCAAATTTCTCAGCAGCTCTACTGCTGGAGCTTAAGATATGGGTTGATATCACCAAATGAAGAAATTTGGATGATGCACACCTACCATTGTCTACATAATGTGTGTTCAAGTTGGTTGCTATATCTATACTATAAACTAGGTAAATTAATAAATTAATAGTATATAACGACTACGTATGTTATATACCTATTTTCTATATAAGTAGTTGAAATCTATATATCTATAGCTAAACAAATTTTTTTGTGTTTTTTTGTTTTTTCTTTTGCTATATATGTATGGCTAAACTAATTTTTTGTATTTTTTTTTTAAACTGACTATATAGCTAAACTAACTTTAAAATAAAATATTTTTATAAACAATATTTCGTGTAAATACTTTTTTACTTTCAGGGATTAATTTTCCTTGAACAGGTGTATCTACCACTTTCACCCTAACATTGCAGCGTTGCCTCACTCTTGAAAATGCTACATATAATTGACCATGGCCAAATACTGGTTCTGGTAGAAAAATACCAACTCTATTAAGTGTTTGCCCTTGAGATTTGTTGACGGTCATGGCAAATGCTGGCTTGACAGGAAACTGTCGGCGTCTTAATTTAAAAGGCAATCCAGTCTCTGATGGACACAAATCAATTCGTGGAATGAAGACAACATTTCCTGTTGCGGACCCAGTAATTACTTTCACCTGAATCATGTTGGGAAGTAAAGCAGTGACAATCAACTGAGTACCGTTGCAGAGACCTTTTTTGCTGTTGAGATTGCGTAAGAGCATGACAATTGTGCCAATTTTAAGTTTCAGCCGATGTGAAGGCATTCTAGTTGGTGTAAGTGAATTAAAAAATTCCAGTGGGTATTGGTCAGGGTCATCAGAATCATCAGCATCAATTGAATCATCACTGGTATATTCTGTGTAGTCACCACTCAGGCTATCCAATACCTTAGAGTTCACATGATCAACATCATCATTTTATGGGCAAAGAATGGCATGTGATGCAGCAATATTGATGCTTTCGTTGTTATTAACATCATTGCAAATGTTGTCTCCAAAGATATCACCAGTGCAGATCATGTCTGGAGGAATTTCGATGACATCATCTCCAAGGTTAAAATTATTTGAGAGTTTACCATTTCCCAGTTGAAGCAACCATCTGCTGTAATCAGGATCAATGGAGCGCATGTTGTTGATGAGCGGCAATCGAGTAAAATGTTGCCAGTGTGGTGAATATTTAATGCAGCTCTCTACAATATCTGTTCTTGCTCCATGAGCGATGACAGGAAGACATTGTCTAAAGTCTCCTCCAAGAACAATAACTTTACCTCCAAATGGTGTTTTATTTTTCTTAGAGACATCTGTTGTCATGACATCCCGTAAAAGTAGATCGATCACATGCAATGCATATTTAGATAGCATTGTAGACTCTCATCAATAATAAAAGGTTTTGTAGTCTTCAAATGTTTGGCTGCATCTGTATCATTTTTAATTCTGGAAACAGATGTTTCATTGACTGGTATTGGAATGCCATAAAGAGAATGGATTGTTTGTCCTCCTTGTAGCAAGTTAGCTGCAATTCCTGTACTGGCAGCAGGTGACACAATGTCTCCTTGTCCCCTTAGTTGATGTAGGAGTAGAACATATAGGTATGTTTTTCCACTGCCACCCGGACCGTCGATGAAAAAGCACTTTGGTGTTAAAGTAGTGTCTTCTAAAGCTTGACTTATACCATTACTAGTAAAAAGGCCCGATGCAATTGCATCGGGAGCGCGGTGAAATGAATTGTGTGTATACAGGCGGGTCAGTGGGTAGCAGAGTATAGAGGCGGCTGTGTGGGCAGCCGAGTATAGAGGCGGCTGTGTGGGCAGCCGAGTATAGAGGCGGCTGTGTGGGCAGCCGAGTATAGAGGCGGCTGTGTGGGCAGCCGAGTATAGAGGCGGCTGTGTGGGCAGCCGAGTATAGAGGCGGCTGTGTGGGCAGCCGAGTATAGAGGCGGCTGTGTGGGCAGCCGAGTATAGAGGCGGCTGTGTGGGCAGCCGAGTATAGAGGCGGCTGTGTGGGCAGCCGAGTATAGAGGCGGCTCTATGGGTAGCAGGGCAGTGTGGGTGAGTGGGGGAGTGAGGGCATAGGGGGGGTAAGAGGAGTGTGCGGGGGCAGTGTGGGGAGTGAGGGCACAGGGGGGGATAAGAGGAGTGAGCAGGGGCAGTGTGGGGAGTGAGGGCATAGGGGGGGATAAGAGGAGTGAGCAGGGGCAGTGTGGGGAGTGAGGGCATAGGGCGGGATAAGAGGAGTGAGCAGGGGCAGTGTGGGGAGTGAGGGCATGGGGGGGTAAGAGGAGAGAGCAGGGGCAGTGTGGGAGTGAGGGCATAGGGGGGGTAAGAGGAGAGAGCAGGGGCAGTGTGGGGAGTGAGGGCATAGGGGGGGGTAAGAGGAGTGAGCAGGGGCAGTGTGGGGAGTGAGGGCATAGGGGGGGTAAGAGGAGTGAGCAGGGGCAGTGTGGGTGAGTAGAGGGTAAGCAGGGGCAGTGTATGAGTAGATCTGAGGGGCGGTGGGCCTGTAAGGTTAGTTGAGGAGGGGAGGGGGGGGTTAGGCTGGAATGAGAGTGTGGCGCCAATGTTGCCCCAGCGCCCCTGTAAGGTTAGTTGAGGAGCGTGGGATGATAGCAGACTGCAGCCCCGCCGGGTGTTACCTGTGAGAAGCTGGGGCGGGCACTGTGTGTGATGAAGGCGGCGGTGCAGGTGGCGGCGGGCCGTTGTGTAAAGCCGCTCCCCCTTTCTGCTGCCTGAGGGCTCGCACTGTGGAATGGTCTGTGCGGCCGGGGGAGCGGGAGGTGCCGGCTGGTGCGTGCAGCGGGGGAGCGGGGGGTGCCGTCCGGAGCGTGTAGCGGGGGAGCATGGGGTGGCGGCCGGTGCGTGTAGCGGGCGTTTGCGGGGGGCGGGCGGTGCGTCTAGCAGCCGTTTGCGGGCCGAATCTGCGGCTCGCGATGGCGCATGGGCGCCATCGCTCGCTCGCAGTGCCAGTGGCGCAAAGCATTCTGGGATTCGGCTACAACGCCCGAATCCCAAACTGCGGATTATATAAATAGAAGATGGAGACCTATCGTATCGGGAGGCCCGCACCATCAGCCTCCCTGCTCCGCACCCTCAGCCTCTCCTCACAACTTCAGACTCCCTGCAGCATCAGCCTCCCCATGCACCATCAGCCTCTCCTCGCACCCTCAGTCTCCCCCTGCAGCATCAGCCTCTCCCCGCACCCTCAGCCTCTCCCTGCAGCATCAGCCTCTCCCCGCACCCTCAGCCTCTCCCTGCACCCTCAGCCTCTCCCAGCACCCTCAGCCTCTCCCCGCACCCTCAGCCTCTCCATGCACCATCATCCTCTCCCCGAACCCAACCCTCAGCCTCCCCACACACCATCAGCCTCTCCTCGCACCCTCAGCCTCCCCCTGCAGCATCAGCCTCTCCCCACACCCTCAGCCACCCCCCGCAGCATCAGCTTCTCCCCGCACTGTCAGCCTCCCCACACACCATCAGCCTCTCCTCGCACCCTCAGCCTCCCCCTGCAACATCAGCCTCTCCCCACACCCTCAGCCACCCCCCGCAGCATCAGCTTCTCCCCGCACTGTCAGCCTCCCCCCCACACCATCAGTCTCTCCTCGCACCTGCAGCATCAGCCTCTCCCCGCATCTTCTGCTTCACCCTGTTCCCCCCCCCGCACAGTTTTACCACTGGTTGCTCTCAGGATTCCAAGGACCTGTGTGTCATCATGGGTCAGGGACGCGCAGGGTCACATGATCCCGCTGGCATCCCGAGAGCCGCCAGCGGTAACACTGTGTTGGGGGGACGAACTGATGCTGCGGGGTAAGGCTGATGCTGCGGGGGGAGTCTGAGGGTGCGGGAGAGGCTGATGGTGTGTGGGGAGTGTCTGCCTGGAGTGCGGTGATTGCCATAAGAGACCTATAACTTGAGTCATCCAATTTGGTGTCTGGCACACTGCTGCCTGAGGGCTCGCACTGTGGAATGGACTGTGCGGCCCTGGCAGCGGGGGAGCGGGGGGTGCCGGCTGGTGCGTGCAGCGGGGGAGCGGGGGGTGCCGGCCGTAGCGTGTAGCGGGGAGCAGGGGTAGCGGGCGTTTGCGGGGGGCAGGCGGTGCGTCTAGCAGCCGTTTGCGGGCCGAATCTCCGACTGTCTGCAGAGCTCGTCTACTGCAGTCAGTCAAGGACCTGCGGTGATGTCACAGTCACGTGACACCAGGTTACCATGGAGTAACCTGGTGTCACGTGACTGTGACATCACCACAGGTCCTGGACTGCAGTAGAAGAGCTCTGCAGACACTCGGAGCCTGCGGCAGCCACCGGAAGCCTGGAGGAAGCCTGGATGAGACGGCGGGGGCTCGGGGAGAGGTGAGCATTAACTTTTTTTTTTTTTTTTTACAGTAGTGCGGGTCTGCGGCTCGTGATGACGCTGCGCGTCATCACTCGCAGTCCCGCAAAGCATGTTGGGATTCGGCGACAACGCCGAATTCCCAACTGCGGATTATATAAATAGATAGGCCAAAAGTTGTTCCTTATTTAGAGTAGCTTTATCTCTGCAGCTGTTGTTAACTCATAATCCTTATTATAGTGTGGGAGCAGTTGTGGTTTCTTTACTGGGTGTGGTAAATTAAAATCATTATAAGTTTTGGCATGACCTTTCAGAACATCTTGCACATCTGTCATAGCATATCCTTCACAATTCACACACTCTTGAGTATTGGAGTGGTATGCATGGCAGTAGTCTTGTAGAAAGTGTTCCTTAAATTCATTCCACAACTCAAAAGGATTAGCTGGAGGACCAAAAATACAGATATAGGCAAACATGTCACGAAGCTTTACAGGCATGTTGAGAATACAGGCATCAAGTAGGGTACTTCTCCAGAGACTATCATCGAATAGTAATCCAAGTGCTAATGCCGCCTCTTTGAACGTTAGATGTGTGACTCCGTTAACAGTTTTAATGTTCTCAAAACTGGTTGCCCCTTTGACATGCAGTAACAACAACCGTAAATAGTAGCGTTCTTGATCTTTCACACTGACAGTATACATTCTTCCAATAACAGAACCACCCCCTCGCTTTCTAAGTTCCCAAGACCCTTCTTTCCAAACATAGTACTCAGGAATTTGGCGGTATAAATAATCATGAGCATGTTGGTCGTTCTGATTAAGCTCAAAGTAGGCCATAAGTGTAGAATTCCTATGGAGCTTTTGGCTGATGTTGGCAATGGAGTCATTCTCATGAAAATACAGTGGTTGAGAATGAGGCAGATGTACGGCAAGGCGAATGATGCTGTGAGATTGTATATGCATCGGATAAGCAAATATTCGCCAAGCTGCCTCGGGTGCACTAACATATCTTGAATCCATGAATTGGTGTGTTTCATCATGTTGGATGTTAGTCTGGCAAATTTCAAGATTGGCTTTATCATGTCCTTGGTAGACATATTTAAATAAATATTTGACACTCTGAATGGAACCACAAACTTCAACATTAATATGGCACTTGTATTTCAATAGTAGGAAAGGATTATATGGAACTACCCACGAATTGTCAATCATCTTCGAATGGTGTTGAAACGATGGGCCCAAATTTCTGAGATAAGTAAGATAGGCATCCTTTGAAATGACAGTAGATGGTTGAAAATCTTTTGGGAAACCTTTGGTACACTTCCCAAGATCCATACAGGGAGAATTGGGGTTGTGTTCTCCACAGGGACCATGAATCATGTGTTGCAGAACAATCTTATGGAGCTGAGGGTAGTAGTCAGCATCAGGAATTTCAGCCCAGACTGTATTGTCTACGTCCACCTCAGTCCTTAATTTGGAGTTGCTATCTAGAATGATCAAAATGTGAGTGTGTGGGAGACCACGTTTTTGAAATTCAATTACATGAACCATAGCGCAAAGTTTTCCAAATAATCCGTTGTTAATGTCTTGTAAGAGTGCTTCCAGTTTAATTTTGAAGACACGTACCACCAAATCAGGTCTGTGTTCAACATGCTGCCATGGTTCTAAATTGTTAGTAATCTCACTCCATTTCGGATTACAGGTCATGGTGATGAAAAGATCAGGGCGACCATATTTAGTAACAATAGCCATGGCATCTTGGTAGCAATGTTGCATGTTTCTGGGACTGCCTTCAAAGGAAGATGGTAAAATGACAGTTTTTCCAATGGGCATGCCCTTTTCTATGGATTTTTTCAGTAGATGTTCTTGGAGTACACAGTAACCCTCCACTTTTAAATCCTTTTGGTGTTTATGGATATAATTTAGACGATTAGCTTCGATTTTCACATAACCATCTACTAAGTACTGCTGTGTTAGCTTGCCACCATTCAGGAGTGGATTAAAGTGATTATGGGCAGACAGCACATAGCAGTAATATTGCAGTTGTGTAATCCTGCGTGGACTTTGGCCTTGTTGTTTGAGTCCATCATGCCAGCCTTGGTCTCCGTAAGGGAAAAATAAAGGATACAGTAAAGCATCCAAATTGCTGTGGAGAATGCTGACTTGTTGTGTTTTTGGGGCCAAAGGGTTTTTTGGGTCAGGTTTTAAATGAATTAATATGTCTCGATTGAATGGTGGCTCTCCATTGTCATTTTCAAATACGACGGCCACTTCATTGACAGTGGGATTATTATAGCGTCGAGGGACTTGATTCCGATCTTGTTTAAGGGCCATGGTTATATTTGGCATGATAGTGCCATTTTCTACAGCTTTAAGATGTTCCTCGTTTCCACATCACGTAACATTTTGTAGGCAGCTACAAATGGATTGACATTTTTAATTGAAGAGCAATCATACTCATCAAAGTCGGATTACATTTTTGATTCTTTGACATTGCAAACGTTGTTGATTAGCAGTAGCGGTATCCTAAATGTAAAGTTGGGCATACGTTGGAACTTGATCACCAGACGGATGTAGTGTTCCAGTTTGATGATATATTTGTCCATGTATACAGAAGCAGTATGGGCCATATCCAGGTGGTGGGGAAATATTAGCACCCATGGAGGCAAAAGCAAATGAACTGTTTATGCTTCGGATGTTGTCCATGAGATTTTTACTGAATTCATTTTCTCCTTTCAGCAAACGTTTGAAGACCTCAGGATTTTGGGGTATGGGTACATGGACTTTACCCTTGTGACAACACAGAGTAAAATTTTTATCATATGGTATTTCTGCAGTAAAATGTAATGCTTGACAATGTTCACATAAATAGTTCATAGCACCACAGCTGTGTTCTACTATGGTACTGTCATCATTAGTGAAACCTGTAGGATATAGAGGTACAGGTGTTGGTAACGGAGCATTAGAGTGTTTGTATAAACCAACATATATAAAGCGTCGAACTGGTAGAGGATTGTCACTGTGCGCATATTCACTGAATGAGGAGGTGGAATGTGTATCATGCGCAGGTTCTATGAATGTGGAGGTGGAAGCTGTATTTTTACGCTGTTTACGGCGTGCAGCAGCAGCATTAGTTAATCACATTTTTTTTTACTTAGGAGACTCATGTGTGATGCGTTTATTAAAAGCAGCCTTAACGGTGTCCAGGCGATGCTGTTTGTCGTATGGAGTCTTGTCAGCACACTGTTTGCGCTTATGTGCAGAATTGGTAACTGGTAGAGGAGGTTTAGTGTGCGCACATCCGATGGATGGGGACATCGAAGTTGTATTGTGGGCAGAATCAATGAATGTGGACGTGGAAGTGTTATTTTTGCGACGATTACGGCGTGCAGCAGCTGCATTTGCTAATCAAATTGTTTTGTCCTCTGGAGACTCATTAGTGATGCATTTGTTAAAAGCAGCTTTAACATTGTCCAGGCGATGGCGTTTCTCTTCTGGAGTCTCGTTAGCACGCAGTTTGCGCTGAGATGCAGAATTGGCAGCTTTTTTCTCGGTGTCATTAGCATACTTGGTATCAGACCTCATGTTGATGAAGATAAAGAACTTTAAGAGTGGTGGCAAACAGCAGGTTAATAACAGGCAGTGTCACTAAGGAGGTGGCTAGGATCATTCCCTCCCTGTCTGCAGCATTTAGGCTACGTTCACACACTGCATATTTTTCTCTGCGCTTTTTCAAGCCCATTTATCATGGGGGCAATGGAAAAACGCAGAGAAAAACTGCAGAAAGAATTGACATGGTGATTCTTTTTACGCGCGCGTTTTTGCAGTGAAAACACGCGCGTAAAAAAAAGCACAAATATGCAGTGTGTGAATGGATTTTGTCAAAACCCATAGGTTTGGCTGGGCTGCTTATCCAGAATTGCGTTTTCACAGCAAAAAGCGCGCGTAAAAATACGCAGCAAAAAACGCAGGTAAATACAGAAAACGCAGCAAAAAATGAAGAGAAGCAGCAAAATACGCAATGTGTGAACGTTAAACAGTTTTTTTCTCTCAGGGGGCGGGGCTAAATGGACTTTCAGGGAGAGAAAAAAAAACTCTGCTTAAATGCTGCAGACAGGAAGAGAATGATTGGCAGTGGTGGGCAGATTAAACATGTAGGGGGTGTGAATCTGCCCTTGGCTACAGCCCCTAGCCACCTCCTTAGTGGCTGGAGCATGTAAGTTTTCTAAGTGTATTATCTCGGGGTACAGGGCTGCTCAAGTGCTGGGGGACCCCTTGCCTGCATGCTGCAGACATGCTGCATCCAGTGCTGTAATTAGATCACCATGCCTGGTTTGGTGACAGGTCCTTTTTAATATACCCAGTGTGTGTTATAGACAAAGACGAGGTTAATTTAAGGCAGTTTCTGAGTGCAATAGGCAGTAAATATTAGTCAGTATATATATATAGCACCAAATAGATGTTAAAACAGTTGGTGGCACCGAATAGCTAAATTTGGGAGTGTGAAATATTTGTGACAAAATGTAACAGGAACACTTCCAAAACTGATAAAAATAGTTTTTGTAAAGAGTCTTATCTTTTTTATGCCTAAAATAGCGGGGAGCTTGAAGTCCGACCTCACTGTGACAGGCTCTGCGCAGTATAAAATAGCTCTCAGGTAAAATTTCAAAATTCGCGGTTTAAAATGGCGCCAGCATATCGTGTTTCGCGCCACTATTCTGATTGGTCGCTCGCGGCTTGCGGCGACCAATTAGAGGACCGGGGCGGGGCACGGCACCATGTTTAAAATGTGAAGTAAAAAATGGATATTAAATATGGCGCCGTGTTTCACACCGCTCCTCTAATTGGTCGGCGCCAGCCGCGAGCGACCAATCAGAGGAGCGGGGCGGGGCACGGCGGCATATGTGAAATACTTAGTCTTTACTGTTTTTTAAACTTTTTGTTAAACACATCACATCGTCGGTCGTCTCCCGCCCACGGGCCGCCGGCCTGAGCCAGCACGAGCCAGCTGGGAGACGACCGCCATTAGGCATTCGTCTCCCGGCCGCCACACACCACGATTCCGCGGCCGGAGCGAGCGCGAGCCTGCCGGGAGACGACCGTAGTTAGGCGGTCGTCTCCCAACTGGCTCGCGGCTGGCCGGAGCTCAGCCGCGGCTAACTATGGCACGGAGGTCCACGGCGAGTCAGCCGGGAGATGACCAGCTTTAGCCGCTTCATTTCCCGGCTGGTGAGCCGCTGAGCTCCGTGGCGTACATAGCCGTTGGTGAGCTCCGGGCAGCCGCGAGCCAGCCGGCATTTTCCGCCGTACAGCGAGCCGCGATTGTGATTGGTCGCCGCATTCATTGAGTACAGTGTATTTGAAGTTTGGCGCCATAGAGCACGCCGCATTCAGCGTGGCGACCAATCAGAATAGCGGCGTGCTCTATGGCGCGATACTTCAAATACACTGAGTACAGTGTATTTTAAATATGGCGGCATAGCGCGCGACACTATTCTGATTGGTCACCGCATTCAGCGTGGCGACCAATCAGAATAGCGGCGCGCTCTATGGCGCGATACTTTAAATACACTGAGTACAGTGTATTTGTAATTTGGCGCCATAGATCGTGCCGCTATTCTGATTGGTCGCCACGCTGAATGCGGCGACCAATAACAATCGCGGCGCGCTCTATGGCGCGATACTTTAAATACACTGTACTCAGTGTATTTCAAATTTGGCGGCATAGCGCGCGCCGTTATTCTGATTGGTCGCCACGCTGCATTCAGAAAAGTTAGAAATACGATTTAATGCAGCTTACTTTTCTTGTCTACACTCAGAATGGCAAATGTCTATGCATACACAATGCTGAATAAACATTTAATAATGGTAGAGGGAGGGCACCACTAATACTATATTGATAGAAAAAAAGGGATCGCTAGACCAAATAGTATATGTAGAGACAAAGAAAGGAAAGTCTATAGAGCGATACAACCTTTTAGGCAATTTCACTCATTTTAACAAATTTTATTTAAGTAACAAATAGCAAACAACATAGAAGTCACACAGTTTAAAAACAATTAAAATAGCCATATACAGCCATAACTTTTCCAATGACAAGAATATATCAAGAAAACCCCTCTGCCAACTTGCAGAACCAGTTAAAGCAATAAAAAAGGTTGTTTGAGTGTTACAATCCCATTATATATGCTGAACAAAGCTGTACAAGAAGTTATCATACAGGGTATAGCAAGGAACCTCCTTTTACAATACGAATATCCGTCATGACTTGTGGATCGAAGCTGTATCATTCTTTCTGGACTCCAATACCACAGGTACGAGAGAACACGATAATTTTCTTTTGAACCTCCTCTCCACCATCCTGAACTGCAATTATCTCGTATTCGATCGCGTTTTTTACTGGCAGATTTCCAGAACCGTGATGGGGGCGCGTTGCGCGCCTTCTTATGCAAGGATTTTTCTAGGATGGTGGGAGGAAATGGTTGTCTATAAATCAGAGGAATTCCAACAGCATGTGTTCCGTTGGTATAGATACCTGGATGACATTTTGATATTATGGACAGGACCAAGAGACGAATGCACCAACTTTGTCAAGGAACTGAATAATAACTCCCTGAATATTTTTCTGACCTCACAGGTGCCGGATGTGTTGGTTGATTTCCTTGACCTCACACTGGAAATATCAGGAAATAAATGTTGTGCTGATTTATTTCGGAAACCAACTGCAACAAATAGCTATGGGAGTTTTCACCCGGACTATTTGAAGAAGGGGATCCCTAAGGGACAAGTTATTTGTTTAAGACGCAATTCCAGTAATATGGAGGATTTTCGGAGGCAGGCACAGGACCTAACTGGACGCTTCAGAGACAGAGGCTACCCAAAGAAGGTAATAACAAAGGTCTTTCAATAGTCCTTGAATGTAGGGGGCGTGTCCTGGCAGCAATGGCGCCGGTCGCATAACGAGTGAGCTCTGCTCAGCCTCAGCACTAAAGCAGCCATATCTTGCGCCCGGAGGAACCTGCGCAGCCCCAAATCTGCACTTTCATCCCTGGTGCAGCAGGGAATCTCATGGGCAAACAGAAGCCCCCGCAAAGCACTCACCGAGGCGGGTTTCCGATTTCTTTCTTCCCGGCGGGAAATCCCTCTCCTCTCCCAAGATGGCGCCTCCCCCATCGCCCCGTGCGCAGCGCGCAGCACGGCACGGCACTGCACAACCAGCGGACCCGGGGACTGCGAGCCCTGACTCGATGGATGCCCTCCTCACCAGGGGCGCAATGGAGGACCTCCTCGCTGGATTTAGAACCACCCTGCAACAAGATATGCGCGCCATGATTACGGAGGTGAGAGGGGAGGTCACACAGCTCGGCTCTAGGGTGGACAAACTAGAGCAAAAGATGGCTGAATTAGTGGGGTCACACAACGAGTTGTTGGACAATCACGAGCGGCACCTCGCCAGGACGGACAGATCTCAGCTAAAACCCTTGATTTAGAGGATCGCTCACGCCGCAATAACGTGAGGATCCGCGTCATGCCGGAGCAGATTGCCCCTTCAGACCTGAGATCCTTTTTACAGGACTTTGTCCTCCAAGTCCTCCCTGACACCCCTAAAATACTCCTCACTGTTGATCATATACACAGAGTTCCAAAGCCCTCCTCAGTCCCGGAGGATCGCCCTAGGGATGTTCTTGCCCGGTTACACTATTATGAGGTCAAGGAGGATTTTCTGCGGGCCCTGCGCCAGAACCCACAGCTGCTGGATTCCTTCGCAACCCTGGAGGTCTATCCGGATCTCTTCCCGAGGACGCTGGCCCTGAGAAAGGCATTCAGGCCCTACACTAAAGTTTTGAGGGACAATGCTATCCCGTATCGCTGGGGATTCCCCACTAAGCTGCTGATCCGTCGGGATGGTAAAGTGACTGCTTGCTTCATCCCACCACAAGCTGACAAACATCTTGCTCGTTGGGGGCTTTGGCCACCGGATCCCTTGTCAGAGACTCATTCCCCTGCCGCTTCTCCACGGTCTAAACCTGGAGGCCGCATCGATCCAGAGTGGTCCAAAGACTGATGTATTGGCTGGACTCGCAGGTTCCTCCTGTCCACTGCATGTCTGTGCTGACGGCTGATCTTCTCTGCCCCTTCTTCTTGCTCTTACTCCCTTTCCTTCTATTGTTGCGGTTCTATCACCTTCTTCTCGACTTTCTCTCTATCCCCGCTTGTATCTTTGAATCTCATTATCTAACTACTCTCCTCTTCCCCTTTTCTCGTACTTTTTCCTTTCCCTCCCTACCCCTTCTCCCTTTCTTTTCTCCCTCCTTCTGCCCCCTCCCTCCCCTCTGATCCTCTGACTTTATTTCTTACTGCTCCTGAGCTTTATTTCATCTTGCTCTGGCTGAGCAATCATTTCTTCCTGGTCTCTTCTAGATTTCCTTTCTGATTTCTCTCCTTCTCCTATTCCCCTCTTCTCTCGCTTCTCTCTTTGGCTTCGACCTCTTCTCCTTCTGTATTAACGGGGTCTCAGCCTCCCCTGTTGGGTGCTTGACTTTTCTTGCACTCCGTTATTGGGCATCCCCGATATTCTTGGGATAGCCCTAGTTGCATTGCAGCTTGCTATTACTTATTGCTGGACTTGATTTTGTTGTTGTTGTCTCCTCCCCTCCTTTCCCCCTCCCTTATCCCTGATTTGGTTGCATGAGCTTGTAGAGGATGACTCTAAACACCTCTCGGATTTTTTGCACCTAATTGCTCTTGTTTGCTCTGCCTTGCCATGACCCTGTCACTAGCTTCTATTAATGTCAATGGTTTGAATTCTGCTGGCAAAAGGAGTGTGGTTTGGCGCCAACTCAAGAAGGCCCTCCCCTCTGATCCTCTGACTTTATTTCTTACTGCTCCTGAGCTTTATTTCATCTTGCTCTGGCTGAGCAATCATTTCTTCCTGGTCTCTTCTAGATTTCCTTTCTGATTTCTCTCCTTCTCCTATTCCCCTCTTCTCTCGCTTCTCTCTTTGGCTTCGACCTCTTCTCCTTCTGTATTAACGGGGTCTCAGCCTCCCCTGTTGGGTGCTTGACTTTTCTTGCACTCCGTTATTGGGCATCCCCGATATTCTTGGGATAGCCCTAGTTGCATTGCAGCTTGCTATTACTTATTGCTGGACTTGATTTTGTTGTTGTTGTCTCCTCCCCTCCTTTCCCCCTCCCTTATCCCTGATTTGGTTGCATGAGCTTGTAGAGGATGACTCTAAACACCTCTCGGATTTTTTGCACCTAATTGCTCTTGTTTGCTCTGCCTCGCCATGACCCTGTCACTAGCTTCTATTAATGTCAATGGTTTGAATTCTGCTGGCAAAAGGAGTGTGGTTTGGCGCCAACTCAAGAAGGCTGGTAGTGATATCCTGTTCCTCCAGGAAACACACCTTTGAGCGGAGACTGTCACAGAATGGCTTCTCAGGCCTATCCCTCTCAATTCTTTGCTTCAGCTGATTCCAAACGGGCAGGTGTGGCGATTTTTGTTCATAAAAATGTTGATTTTTCCCCTGTTGAAGTGATCGCGGACCCACAGGGACGCTATGTTATAGTTGTGGCACGACTGGGCAGAGTCCTGTATACCCTGGCTTCGGTTTATGGCCCAAATGCAGAACAGCGCTCTTTTCTGAAGGGATTTCTTAAAACACTGGCCTCACATGCTAAAGGTTGCAGAATAGTTGCTGGAGACTTTAACGCGCCCATGGAGCGGCGTCTTGATTGCTCAAATCCCTCGACGTATCGGGGTGACCTGGGTCCTCTTTTCGCTCAGTCTCAGTTGCATGATATCTGGCGCTACCTTCACCCTTCGGAGCGAGACTATACGTTTATGTCTCCCCGGCATGGTACCTTGAGTAGACTCGACTACTTCCTGGTTGATGACTCCATTCTTTCACACTGTGTTGCTGCCAGCATTGCCTCCATAACCTGGTTGGATCATGCGCAGATTTCTCTGGAAGTGGTCGACCCTGCCTCGCTCAGACCGCCGGCTCGCTGGAGGCTGAATGAGTACCTTTTATCCTTCCCACCTCATGTACGTCATATTAACAAACATTTGGAACAGTATTTTGCCTCTAATGATGTAACTGGGACTGACCCGGAAACACTTTGGTATGCCCATAAGGCTGTGCTTCGTGGTGTTCTGCTTCAACTTGCGTCTAGAGCTAAAAGGGAACGTGAATCTACAATTGCCTCTCTGCTCTCTAAAATTAAACTCTTGGAGGCGGAACATAGGGCCTCCCCCATGGGCCCCGCTTTGCGGGAACTAACGGAGACGAGACGGGATCTGAGGGCATGTCTACTTGAAACTGCCGAAAAGCATTTGAGGAAAACCAGGTCCAGGTTTTATGCTATGGGAGACAGGGCGGGCGCCCTCCTTGCTAGGAGGATTAAAAAGAAAGAGACACAGTCGAGAATCTCTACCCTGCTGACCCCCTCGGGGGATACTGTACGCAACCCAATTAAGATCGCGGAGGAATTCGGAAAATATTATCACTCCTTATATAATTTGAGGGACTCAAAAGATGTTCCTTAACCCCCGGTGAGTCTATACAGGCCTTTCTCTCCAAAGCATCCCTCCCCTGCCTTTCCCATGAACAACTGGAATTCCTGAATGCCCCGATCACTGAAGGGGAAATAGCGGCAACCATACGGTCGATTAAAAAGCGTACCTCCCCTGGCCCGGATGGCTTCTCTTACGCTTACTACTCCTCCTTCTCTCCTCTTCTAACTCCGTACCTTCTTAAGCTTTTTACTTTCTGGCAGCAGCAGGGCTCGATACGTGCGGAGGGACTGGAGGCCCTTATCTCTACTATCCCTAAAGCGGGGAAACCTCTCACTTCCCCTGGAGATTTTAGGCCCATATCGCTACTCAATTGTGACCTCAAGATTTATGCAAAATTGCTTGCAACGCGTCTCTCGGTTGTTCTCCCCTCCTTAATTCAACTGGATCAGGTTGGTTTCGTCCCTGAGCGTCAGACTTCTGACGGTACATGCAGACTCCTGAATATTCTGGATCTGCTTGAGCGTCGGAAACTCCCCAGTGCACTCTTGTCTCTGGACGCTGAGAAGGCCTTTGACAGAGTGTACTGGGGATATCTGGACGAGGTCCTCTTGAAGTTTGGATTTCGGGGACCGATTCGAGACGCAATTAGTGCCTTGTATTCTAACCCCTGTGCTGCAGTCAGTGTCTCGGGCTTTCACTCTCCGCACTTCAATATCACTAATGGCACCCGTCAGGGCTGCCCTCTTTCTCCTTTAGTGTTTGCCCTCATAATGGAACCACTTGCCTCCATTGGCCGTACTCACCCGGGCATACGAGGAGTTGAAGTTGGATCCTTTGAACACAAAATAGGGCTATACGCAGACGATGTGGTTTTCTTTTGCACTGACCTTCGCACCTCTTTACCAGCCATTCTTTCAGTTTTGGGGGATTTCTCTCTTGCTTCATACTATAAATTAAATTTCTCTAAGTCTACTCTACTCCCTTTGCATCTCCCTGCTGCTGATCAAGTCTTTCTCCAGCGTCTGTTTCTGTTCAACTGGGCTAGGGAGGGATTCCAGTATCTGGGAATCTATATTACTAAAATTTCAACGATTATCAAGCGTAATTGGGAGACCTTACATGCTGCTATCAGGAAAGAGCTTGATAGACTTTCGGGGTTGCAGTTATCTTGGATTGCTAGGATTCAAACTATTAAGATGTCCATCCTCCCGAAGATTCTCTACTTGCTGCGGTGTCTCCCCCTGAACTTCCCAAGCAGTTTTTTAAATGCCCTCCAGGCCACCCTAGGTCGTTTTGTGTGGGATGGTAGACCCCCCGAATTGCTAGACGGGTTCTCTTCCTTCCTTATACTAGGGGAGGAATGGGACTTCCTGGTATTTCAGCCTATGCGAGAGCTGCTGTTCTACAGGCAGCTGGAGATTGTTGGTCTGACGCTCCCTCTTCCAGGTGGATGCAGATGGAGTCCAACTTTTCTCCGGGGAGCTCTACCAGCCTACTCTTGGAGATGAACCTTCTTAAGTATCAGCCTCCGCCCACCTGCCTTAGGGTAATGTCCACCTTGCTGGGGGTCTGGGCGAAGGTTGGTAGATCCCACTTTCCCTTTCTTTACCGTTACGTTTCTCTAGCTGCTGCCGAACACTTGGTGCCTGACCTGTCTCTCCTGGATTGGAGGAAAAGGGGGGTTCAGTATCTTTCAGAATTGATGGATCTATCTGGTCGCCTTCAACAGTTCTCCACTCTAGCCTTGACTAGTGATGGGCGAATCCTGAATTACTCGGAATCGCTTGACTCTAGCGAGTCCGAGCCCGGGACTCGCTACTCGTTGCGAGTCTAGCGAGTCCAATGTTAATGAATGGAGAAGCGAGTTATAGCGAGTAGTGTGCGATTTACAAATCACAGATGTGTCTTGGAAGCTTCAGCCTGAAGCAATCCTAGTTTTGCCATTGATTTGCATTGGACTCATTTACTGTGCAAGTAATCGCTGGGAAACTCGCACAGATAAGAGTCCTGTCTGCTCTGTGTGCTGGCTGCCGCAGCTCCAGGGTCCTAGAGCCCGCCTGCTGCCTGATGTAGCAGAGCTGAGATTGTTCTCAGTCTGTTCATTCCCTGTGCATAGACATCTATATCTATGCACAGGGGATGTAGCAGAGAGGACATCGCGTTTTGGACTGCGTCGGACGGAAGAGGATTTTTTTAATTAAAGATGGAGTCCCCAATGGCTTTTTTTTTTATTTCTAATAAAAATTTTTCTCTGTGTTGTGTTTTTTTAAAACAATTTAATAGAAATTCATGGCGGTCATGTCTAATATTGGCGTGACCGCCATAAATTTCGGGCTTAGGGCCAGCTGATAATACAAAGCTGGCCCTAACCTCTTTATTACCCAGCGTGCCACCGCCACCAGGGCCGCTGGAAGAGCGGGGTTCAGCGCCAGAGGATGGCGCTTCAATGAACTCGCCATCTTCTGGGGCGGCTGCGTGCTGCAATTTGCAGCGGGGGGTGACCAGAAAGCTTGGACCTCCCTGCGCTGCGAATTCCAGCCCCCAGCTGCTTAGCTGTACCTGGCTAGACATAGAAATTGCGCGGAGCCCCACGCATTTTTTTTTATTATTTCATGAAATTCATGAAATAGTAAAAAAAAAAGGGCTCCCCTATATTCTTGTGTCTGGCCAGGTACAAATAGGCACCTGGGGGTTGGGGGCAGCCTGTCGCTGCCTGCTGGATCCAGCTGGTTCCAAAAAGACCATGTAATTTTTTTTCTGAAAAATCAATAAAACAATCCTAAAAAAGGGACTGCATCTTTATTAACCCCTCGCCCATGGTCCAGGGTTAATAAAGATGCAGTCCCTTTTATTTACATTGTTTTATGGATTTGTCAGAAAAAAATTTCACGTGGGCTTCGCCATATTTCTGGAACCAGCCGGATCCAGCAGGCAGCGACGGGCTGCCCCCAACCCCCAGGTGCCTATTTGTACCTGGCCGGACACAAGAATATAGGGGAGCCCTTTTTTTAATTATTTCATGAATTTCAGCACAGCTTTGCACCTTTCGCACAGTGTAACGAGTGCTTTGCAGTTTTTTTGCTGATATATACTAGACGAGGTGGAGTAGCTGGCTCCACCCAGCTGCAGATTGCACCCCCACCGACCCCAGGTGCTCAGGGATCAGGATCAGGTCAGAAGGACCAGGGAGTCCACGGACAAGGATCTGGCAGTGATGTCAGCGTTAGGACCCTCCGGACCCCGGGGCCGCCGAGAAGTGGCCGGAGGGCAGGCATACATTGGCCAATGAGTGTACCAAGAGCCGCGGCTTTTAATAAAAAAAGTGAGTACTGAATTTTTTAGAAAAAACGGATGTTTTTTTATTTTTTTCTCAAACCATTATTGCTTGCCAGCACACACTTGTTGGTTAGACTGAGTGCAGCTGTAATTTTTTGTTTTTTGTTGCATGTTGATCCAGCAGCACAGCTTTGCACCTTTCGCACAGTGTAACGAGTGCTTTGCAGTTTTTTTGCTGATATATACTAGACAAGGTGGAGTAGCTGGCTCCACCCAGCTGCAGATTGCACCCCCACCGACCCCAGGTGCTCAGGGATCAGGATGAGGTCAGAAGGACCAGGGAGTCCACGGACAAGGATCTGGCAGGGATGTCAGCGTTAGGACCCTCCGGACCCCGGGGCCGCCGAGAAGTGGCCGGAGGGCAGGCATACATTGGCCAATGAGTGTACCAAGAGCCCCGGCTTTTAATAAAAAAGTGAGTACTGAGTTTTTTAGAAAAAACGGATGTTTTTAAATTTTTTTCTCAAACCATTATTGCTTGTCAGCACACACTTGTTGGTTAGAGGTTAGACTAAGTGCTGCTGTAAGTTTTTGTTTTTTGTTACTTATTGGTTAAAAAATATTCCTTGAATGTAGATAGACAGACCCTCCTAAGACCCAACCTTCTAAGACACTTGGGAGATGAGGGGTTGGGGGTGATTACGCAATTTAATAACCAATGGGGAGATTTAAGGGGTATTTTGAGGAAAAATTGGGATATCCTTTTGAGTGATCCATTGATTTCAAACTGTGTCCCGGCTCATCCCCGAACGATAGCACGTAGAGCTAAGAACTTGAAAGATGACTTGACTTCAAGTCACTTTTGTAGACCAAGTGTGTTATTGGGGAGGGGATTCTCTATTGAGTGTTCTTTCCCATGTGGTAACTGCAATATTTGCCCATTGATGTTATCTGACGATACCCTTTTCTTTGAAATGTTCCCATTAGTGAAAAAAACAAGAGGCTATTTTAATTGCAAGACAAGAAACCTGGTTTACGCACTTAATTGTCCTTGCCCCAAGGTGTATATTGGCCAAACCTCGGAAGAGTTTAGGAAAAAAATTCAACAGCACCTCTGCAATATTGTGACGCCAGATCGGATCTTGAGAAGAAGAAATTCTTGTTGACTGGTGCCAGGCTAACCATTTAGAACTCAACATAAAGAAAACCAGGGAGTTGGTGTTGAGTTATGGAAGGTGCAGGAAGGATTGCTTACCTATCACTGTTGATGGTCAGGATGTGGAGATGGTGGAGAATTTCAAATATTTGGGGGTTCACCTGGACAGCAAGCTTGATTGGAGGTGCCATATGGAGAAGGTTTGCAAGAAAGGGATGAGTAGACTTTACTTCCTAAGGAAATTAAGGTCGTTTAATGTGTGTAGCAAAATGCTTGAAATGTTCTACCAATCTATTGTGGCGAGTGCAATCTTTGCTGCAATAATATGCTGGGGTAGTAGTGTGCGCACAGCTGACGCTAATAAGCCGAATATACTTATCAAGAAGGCTAGTGCGGCGGTGGGTCTACAACTTAGGACTTTCGAGGAGGTATTAGAGGATAGAAATAAAAAGAAATGCAAGGCTATGATGAGCAACAATACACACCCGCTCTCTGAACTGTTTGTGAAGCAGAAGAGCACATTCAGCAAGCGTCTAATCCAACTAATGTGTAAAAAGGAAAGATACAGAAAATCGTTTGTTCCGACAGCTGTGGGGATGTTTAACAAATGTATAAGTGTAAAGCGTCCCAAGACTATGTGAAGTTCTATGTGTATGGGGGGAATAGGTGAGGTACATGTACCAGTCTACCCGCATCTGCTGTCCATATAGACTTATTTTGTAAAGTGTGAAATGTTCTTGATCTTTGTTCTGCTGCTGTAATACTGTAATTTCCTCCGGGATCAATAAAGTTTATCTTACCTTAAAAAACGTATTTCATCAGTTGCTTCTCACTTTCTGGAATTTCATCAAGGTGGTACAAGAGGTATCAGAGTCATGGGTTTGGAGAAGATACATACAAACATCCGTGGAGGGAATAAGACCAAAGAACTACTACAACGAGAATCATCATGGATACATAGACTTAATACTCTGACGCCCAATGGCCTCAATGAGGAATTTTTGTATACAGGGTTTTATAAATAAATGGACCTTGATATGTTTCCTGTGATTGAACTTTGGTTGGGTATTGGGATCATAAATTGAGCTGTATCTGTTAGGATTTATTTTCCAGGGGCCCTGATATTTCCAAAACCACCCTTCCCCAGTATACCTTTATATTCCTTTATATTCCTCTTGATTTAAAACCTGACTATGGGTAATGTGGAATTCCCCCTGTTTTTTTTTGAGGGGGGGGGGAGTTTCCCCTTACTATGGAATATGGGCATATTGCTTGTGTAAACCTATCATGCTGTTCATAGTGGCAGGGGGGAATTTTGTGAATCCCTCATTAGAAACACTTTCCGTTTCCTTTGGTAAAGGAAATGTTTTTTGAGTATCATAATATATGTAGGTTTTTGAGCTTGTTCTCTTAATTAGAGGGTCTGTTCCAAAAATTGATCCTCCTGCTGGGACTGATGGGTTGGGGTAAAATTACGTTATTTGATAAATCCACCATGTGGGTGGTAGTATATGGCTTGGGGTCCGGGAATTGACGGTTTGGAGCAACCACTGTGAGGATAAACCCGCCACGTTGGTGGTACTATAAGTGTCACTATTGATAAATCCACCATGTTGGTGGTATTATATGCGCCACCATAATGTAAGTGCCCGTAAGGGTAGTTGTCCTAACATACTCCTTTGGCTAAAGGAGTATAGGGTAACTCTGTTCAATATAAAACTGTCATTTAGGTGGCACTATATGGGCTTATATATATGTATTTGCTGTATCTTACTCATACTCTGTTAAACCCGGGTCTCTCTCTCCCTCCCTCTGCCTTTGACCTTAATAGCAAACTAACGCTGTATATGAATGTATACTTTTGTCATGGGATCATTGGGAAATATTTTCCCTACCCTGACGTTAATCATACCCAAAATGGTCTATTATGGGTGGCATTATTCTCTATATATATCTCCCCCAGTGGGTAGGAGGTGGATTGAGGAAAATTCCTCATTTCACAAGAATTACTCTCTCCCTCTGGTTGGTGGACGCTGATTATAAAGTGAAATCTTTAGACATGCGCAATACGGCTTTGGCGCATGCGCATTGGCAAATGACGCTACAATGCACAGCGCCAGCTTACTGAAGCCGGACATGAGCAAATGAGTGCTGACGTTTGCGCACTAGGTTTTTTTTTTCTTTTTTTACTTTTGGTATGTGAGGGGATGGATTGGCCACCCAGACCCTCCCATTTACAGCTGAATTGTGGAAACTGCTTATGAGGCTGTGGGCGCTGAATGCAACTATAATAAGCCGATACCATGGATTATAGTCACATTTCCCTGAGGAAGCTGCCAGGCGCAGGCAGTGTAACGCATGGGGAGCACCTCACCCCCTGCCACTATGCAATCTGATACCGGTAAAACCAGCTTTATATAACTTTTACCTATTGAGGTTACGTTCCTTTGTCCTTACTTGGTAACTATATAGCATTGAATTTGGGATCTCTATACCACTCTAAAAGGGACGGAGCACTTGTATTATCACGTGCATAGATCTAAATAAGGTAGAAATCCTCTTTTGGCATAAAGGGCTAGGAGTGGGTTTTTCATTATACCTCAGAAAATCCTATATCTACTATTGGTGTAATATCTGCGTTGTCTTTTATCTGACTATTTATGTTAACTATGGATCTAAAATCCACTCCGCTCATATATGATGATGATTTATATGGGGGACCCTGAAACCTCTTACAGAGGAATTGGACCTTGTGCAATATATATGATACCTGGTAACTATATAACAATAAATTTGGGATCTCTATACCACTCTAAAAGGGACAGAGCATTTGTATCATCACGTGCATAGGTCTAAATAAGGGAGGAACCCTCTTTTGGTATAAAGGGCTAGGAGTAGGTTTTTCATTTTACTTCAGAAAATCCTATGATGTTAACTATGGATTTAAAATCCCCTCCGCTCATATATAACCGCCCTGATCTATATGGGGGACCTTGAAACCTCTTATGGAGGGATTGGACCTTGTGCAATATATATGATATATGCATTGTCTATAGAATAATCTCAATGACGTTTTTGTAAAAGGAGGTTCCTTGCTATACCCTGTATGATAATTTCTTGCACAGCTTTGTTCAGCATATATAATGGAATTGTAACACTCAAACAACCTTTTTTATTGCTTTAACTGGTTCTGCAAGTTGGCAGAAAGGTTTCCTTGATATATTCTTGTTATTGGAAAAGTTATGGCTGTTTTTGGCTATTTTAATAGTTTTAAACTGTGTGACTTCTATGTTGTTTGCTATTTGTTACTTAAATAAAATTTGTTAAAATGACTGAAATTGCCTAAAAGGTTGTATCGCTCTATAGACTTTCCTTTCTTTGTCTCTGCTAAATAAACATTTCTAACTCTTATTGTGAATCTCAGCAAGCCAATTCATCTTTAATAATACTAGACAATCCTATCCTAAAAATAGGCAATGGAGAATAACAGCCCCAATAAGTATCTACTGCTAGCCTCCTGAATTCAGTGGCATATTCAATGACGGAACATTTACCCTTATGCAAAGACAATAAGGTAGTCTCTGCAGAGGTGATTAGGGTCATCCAACATTAATGCCATAGCATGTAATACATAAGGAATGAGTGCAAGCTTCATTAAACATATAAACACCAATTTATTATTTCCCAGAACAAGGACAAAGGATGGGAGGAGGTATAAAGTGCACCAGTGCTGAAAGCTGCACACAACAATTCAGATTTTACAATTGTAGATACAATGGTGATGTTATCAGTAACATTCAGCACAAAAATACAAAGTTTACAGAGCATAGAGCATATATTGCACATAATAAAAGACTATGGTATGGGGTCAAAAGACAGTATACAGGCTAAGTAGCACAGTACATTTACATCAGCATGTTTTACTGACCCTTTACATAGTAAAGTGCAAGTGCTGCAGTACAAAGGAACATCAGTAGACACAGATTACAACATCCCCACTCTATACATTACATGTTTTTAACTAGCAATTACATATGTATTACTAACAATTACCGAAGTGGTCGCTAGCCAGCAGACCCCGGGGCACACAGGGGGAGAGGACACCGGGCCACAGGATACCAACGCATTTCGTCACCCTGTCATAGCTGTTGGGTCACTTCATCAGGGGATTAATGCCATAGCAGCCAAAAATTCATTCAAATCATTTAATTGTGGGTCACGAGACTTGATCATCGGATTCACCCAGGTGAGCACTTGTGAAGTCAGATGCATAATTACATACAATACTTTGGATCTATCATTATGAAAGCAGTCAGCATACACATCAAAATATAACATACACTGATTCACAAATCCGCAAAATGTTTCACGATCACCATTATATCTGAACGGTGGCAACTTTAGTGGGCTAGCTCGCGGTGGTTGCCCAGAAGGTAATGCCAGTTGTGCTGCCATTTGTGTACTGTTGTCATGAAAAACCTGTCCAGACTGGGACTCTAATCCAGCAAGTTTGTTTCCCTGGAGCACTAAGGTCCTGCAAAGTTTGTTCACACACTTGACCGTTGTGTTCAGTGCCTCCAAGATTGTTTTGCAGACCTTCCACATCTTTCTGCAGAGATATAATCATGGGAAACACTTGCTCTAACTTCGGTCCAGTAGTCATTGCCTCAGTAGATTCCTTTAATGACTAGAGTATCCTGTAATAACTATAATGGGAAACTCAGGAATCTTTTGGCGTGAGACGACACAACTGAACAAGTTTGATGTTTGAAAAGTCTTGTATTAACCCATGTGATAAAAGCAAATAAATGTGCAGCAAGAATTCAAGTACATAAACACACAGTAATATTGTTAGTAGAAGCCTTAACAGACAGGTCTCTAGAATAATCACTCAGGTAGATGTCAAGTAGAAAAACAGTCTTTGAGCTATGAAATACAGGAGATGCTGTTAGCAGTAAAGTCTATAGGCAAAGTTCACACTGAGGAATACTGTAACAGTTAATGGACACAGTTCACACCCAGAAGGCAACGGTGTAACTAGGTTTTCTGGCACCCGGGGCAAAGATTTATTTTGGCGCACCCTCCCCCACTATATCCATATACCCATGTCGGTTCTCTATACACATATATAACTATATCCATGTACCCATGTCTCTCTTACCACAGGCCCGGCCATAGCACACTGCTCCTTGACTTCATGCCAGTATCGCAGTTGCAGCGGGCAGCGGAGTAGTATCTGCACCCGGTGGCCATGCCTGGAGCCGGACTGGCTGTCCGGCATCTCCACACTGAGCTCCTTGGCTTCCATCATGCTTAGGTCCTGTCTGTAGCCCGGCGGCCCTGTCTGTCAGGTCCAGAGGTCACGTGCTCTGCCCACCATATAAAGCCTGAGAGGAGGAGCAGCCCTGGGGTGAACTGTCTGCTGCCGTAACAGGGCTGAGAAGTTGAGCTGGCGCTATCTGTGCACAATTTGCAGGGTGGAGCGGAGGAGCCGTCGCGCTGGCGCCCCCTCTGAGTTGCGTCCGGGGCAAAGGATCCGGCTGCACCCCCATAGATACGCCGCTGACAGGAGATATCACACCGTGACTACAAGGATTAGGCCATACAGAGTCCTAGCCCAAAACAGGCAGGTAGTTCAGGTCCTGGCCAGAACAGTCTTTCCAAATAGTGAAATGAGGGCAGCACAGCTGGCTATGGGCCACCAGGTCCCAGTGGATCAGGGCAGCACAACTGGCACTGGCCACTAGGTCACAGTGGATCAGGGCAGCACAGCTGGCACCGGCCATCAGGTCACAGTGGATCAGGGCAGCACAGCTGGCACTGGCCACCAGGTCACAGTGGATCAGGGCAGCATAGCTGGCATTGGCCACCAGGTCACAGTGGATCAGGGCAGCATAGCTGGCACTGGCCACCAGGTCACAGTGGATCAGGGCAGCACAGCTGGCACCGGCCACCAGGTAGCATGGTAAGGACCAGAATGCTGAACTCACAGGCTGATACTGACTAATCCTAAAATGAATCCTCATGACTTATTGGGGTCTCCCTCTTCTATGGGGTGGGTGGTGGCAAGTGCCAGGGTCTCTTCACCAGGCATGAAAGTGTCCCACAGCTGTGCAGCCTCTTGCAGGGTAGTACGTGCTCCTCCTCACCTCTCCTGGAACTCTTCACTTTGGGAGACTTCATGGCTGGTCCTCCTGTGTACAGCGCTGAGTACAGCTCGCCCAGAGGTGATGACAATCCGCTATTCCTCCGTGTCCCCAGGCTGAACTGTCCTGCTCGTCTGTAGCAGCGCTCCGTTCACACTGCTGCTTAGGCTGCGTTCACACAGTGCGTATTTTGACGCGTATTTTTACGCGCGTATTTTCTCCAGAAGAATGTGCATCTGTATTTCCCAGCAAAGTCAATGGACATTCACTTTTGCCATTCACACGTCGCGTATTTTTACGTAGCGTAAAAATACGCGCGTAAAAAAAATGAACATGTCAATTCTTTCCAGTTTTTTACGCGCGTATTTTCCATAGGCCCCATTATAAGCACTGGAAATACGCGCGTAAAAAAACGCAGTCGCGTATTTTTACGCGCGTAAAAATACGCGTGCGTAAAAATACGCGCGCGTAAAAATACGCACTGTGTGAACGCAGCCTTAGGCTGCGTTCACACATCGCGTATTTTGCGTGTTTTTTTACGCGCGTATTTGCTCCAAAAACGCATGTGCGTCTGCGTTTTACAGCAAAGTGAATGGACATTCACTTTGTGCCTTGCAGACATCGCGTAATTAAACGCAGAGTTTTTGGAGCAACAAACGCGCGCGTAAAAAGAATGAACATGTCAATTCTTTGCGTTTTTTTACGCGCGCGTTTCCATAGGCCCCATTATAAAAACGCGCGTCTAAATGCGCGATTGAAGTAGAAGCTAGTTGTTCTTTGGCGTATTCTTATCGCGTTTTTAAACGCGCGTTTTTCCCTTGAAAAGACGCGCGTAAAAAAACGCGATAAAATACGCGAATGTGTGAACGCAGCCTTACTCTGCCGCTGGGGCACCGACGTCACACTGGGTGGGGCTACACAGGAACGCTCCATTCATTCTGTCCCAGTGAGGACAGGGCGGAGAGAAGGAGCCGACGCGGGTGGCGCACTGGTGCCCCTCTGATTTGCGCCTGTGATAAAGAATCCGGCTGCACCCCCCTAGATACGCCGCTGCCAGAAGGCTTGGGTACAGATGTCTGTGAAATAAGAGTCCAGTACTAGATGCAGTGCTGTTTAAACCTAAAGTCTCACAAAATCCTGGACACTGCACCTGCATAAATATTAAACAAGCAGAAACTACAGAGAGCTTGTGCAGCAAACATGACCCTAGGCAGGCAGGCAGATACTGAAGCAAAGGAAATGTGCAAGCAGCTTTGCAAACTGAAATGGAACTGGCAACAGGTGTGGATGGCTGAAACTCAGATGAGCAGACACTGGAGAACCAAACAGGGTTTGCTGGAGAGGGAGGAGAGAACTTGAGATGCAACTAAGAGCTGGATTTTTGGCAGAATTCTCTAGAAGAGGAGTGGAGGCTTGACTAGGGTTTATAAAGGGATGGAGACAAAAACACAGGGAGACGAATGAGGCAGAGGATGTCATCTATGAGAGGGCGAGAATGCCCAAAGGGTAATCAGAATATCTTGAGTCATGACTTTGCAAGTGTAATAAAGGGGCTATGTGTGGGTTCCTGGTGTAATATGGGGGCTATGTGAGGGCAAAGGCTGTAATACTGGGGTTATGTGGGGCACAAGCTATAAGTTTAATACAGGGGCTATGTGTGAGCTCCTGGTGTAATACAAAGTCTATGTGTGGACACAGGCTCTAATACAGGGGCTGTGTGAGGCACAGGCTGTAAGTGTAATACAGGGGCTATGTGTGGGCTACTGGTGTAATGCAGGGGCCATGTGTGGACATAGAATGTAATATGGGAGGGCTATGTGTGAGCTCCTGGTGTAATACAAAGGATATGTAAGGCCTCCTGTTGTAATACAGGGGTTTGTGTGTGGCCTCCTGCTATAATACTGGGAACTGTGTGTGGCCTCCTACTGTAATACTGGGGGCTGTGTCCAGCCTGCTGTTGTAATACTGGGGTCTGTGAGTGACCATCTGCTGAATACTGAGGGCTGTGTGTGGCTTCCTGCTGTATACTGGGGACTTTGTGTGGTCCCCTGCTGTATACTGAGGGCTGTGTGCGACCTCCTGCTGTAATACTGGGGGCTGTGTGTGACCTCCTGTTGTAAACAGAGTGCTGTGTGCAGTCTCTTACTGCAATACTGCGGGGCTGTACATGCACACACATAAGTGGAGTTTGGATAACACAATGTCATTATCTCTCTCGGGGGCTAGTGTCATACCTGAGAGCAATAGAGCAAAGCCAAGCAAAACCAAAGCACACAACACCTTTTTGCCTCCAGGCCTGAAGAGGAAGTTCTAAGCCCGGGTTCAGGGTAGCTCCCCTATAAATTCTGGTCTGGGGCGGAGTTAGTCAGTTCAGTTCATGGGAGGACTGTGAAGAGGACCTGTGGACTGGAGCAGTGCTAAGCTTGTCCTAGGAGAGCTAGACCTAGCTTGAGTGACTCGTAGGCAAGGGTCTGAGGAAGTGGAGGAGAGCCTTGGGAGAGGAGCGGTGTCAAGCTCACCCCAGAGGAGTAAGCACCAAGAAACACAGACACCAGAGTCCGAGGCTGTGCAGTGCCTATAACGTCATGGCAGGCAATACCGGACGGTGGGGATTCCAAGTCCCCCATCCATGCCAAACTGCCCGGAAGCAAAGCAGCGTGAAGAGCCCAGGAAGTAGTGGGGCTGGAGAAGGACTCAAGCTGCCTGTCATACGGCACACAGCAGGAGAGAGAGGGCTGCAGCTCAGCTTAAGCAGCTGCAGGGACCTGCTAGGAGAGTGTGCAGCAGGGAGGCCTCAGAACTTGTGAGGTGAACCCCGAGTTGCTCCCAGGTTGCCAGATTCCAGCAATATCATCTGTGCTTGTGCCAGTCTGTGAATCTGTCAGTTACTTCGCGCCCTCAATCCTGCACCCTACTGTACACCCTTTCAACATCCACTGCTTGGGATCTGCTCAGACTGGACAGTTTGTATAAAGTGTACCACCTGACGGAAGACCTACGAGTTAGTACACTGATTGGACAGTTAAGTGGTGCAGGTGCAGTCCAGTGGGAGGTAAAGTCCTGGCCGGACAGTGATAAAGATACTGTTGAACATCTAATGGCCAGACTGAAAGTCACCTTTGAAACCTGTACTGCTGCAAAGCTGAAAATAAGATTCTTCGGGTGTAAACCAGGGTGCAGGACAATATAAGAGACTTTGCTTTAAACCTTCAGGAAGCACTGAGGGCAATGAAACAGACAGACTCTAATGGTGTACTATAGGAGAACAAATTGCTCATTGAACAGTTTATTGACGGGCTCCTGTCCCCTGCCCACAGAGTCCAACGTATGATGGCTATACAGAACCCTGATCTTGACTTTGAACAATATAAGGACAGGGCCATCAGGATACTGCAAGAAGAAATAGCTAGTGGCCCAGGACCTGCACAACGCCTGTCCATTACATACCAACAAGAGGGGGCAAAAACCCCACAGGCCATGGTAGGAACCAGTGCACAGAGGCTTTGCACTTAAAGGTTGAGGCACTAAGAGCATGGCTGAGATGGCCAAAGCTGTGCAAGCGATGCAGGGATACAAACCAGCGGAAAATATCGAGTTGGCTTCCAGTCGAGATGACGTCCCGTGGATGCGACAGAGGAGGCGACTACTGACCAGAGCATGACCAAGTGATCGCTATGACCCTGAAGGAAAGCCCATCTGTCACTGCTGCGACAAGCCTGGCTATATTGCAAGACTCTCTACTTTAAACGAGAGTACCCTGGTGCAGCGTATCACCCCTCAGGAATAAGACAATCTGACCCACGTAACTGGCGTGACAGGTACGTGGGAGGACACCCAATCTTGCCTGTCGTGTTAGATGTCATCGCCATGTACGTTTTGCTGGACACTGGCTCACAGGTGACATCTATACCGTACATCCTTTACAAGAGATACTGGGCAGACTCTGACATTTTACACCGCCCAGATGAAAGTTTTATTATATATGCTAGTAATGGTCAGCCTGTGACACAGATGGGATTCAAAGAAGTGACTATAAAGGTGGGGCAGGTGGAATTGACAGCCCAGCGATTGATAATTGTTGATATTGATCGACGAAAAAGTAACCCAATGATAACCTTAGGAACTAATGTCATTGAGAATTGTCTAGGGGAGATTATTGTCCTCTTACAACAGGTTGCCTAAACTGTCAACCACGGGCAGCAGCGAGTCCTGCAGAAGAAAATAAAGGCCTTGATGCTGAGGCAGCAGGTAGAGTTGTCCAGAGGAGAAGTCGGCTGTGTAAGAGTAAGTGATCTGGTACCCATTGCAATACCCCCAAAGAGTGAAATGTTAATCTGGTGTAGGGCAGCAATAGGCCTTAGAGGGCAAGATTACCAAGCCCTGGTGGAGGCTGTGTACTCAGACAGTAGGCCCACTGTCCTGACAACCAGAGGAGTAGTTGATGTCCGCAAGGGGCATGTGGGAAAAGATGAATCAGGTAGTCATAGACCTGTTAAAGATATTGCCATTGGAAGAAAAGCTTGTGGCCTGAAAAGTTGCCAGATTTAGTGGACTTATACAATCATGTCCCTGTGAGTTCCACCAATTGTACACCTGTGTACTTAATGAGAGAAAGACCTAGCAATGGGAATCGTGAATCCTGATGTAGACTCACCAGATTCTGATTGGGATACCGAACACCAGCAACAGTATCATACAAGAATGCGTGGAAAGGAGTTTGTCCCAAGCTAGAGAGAGACAAGAAAGATCCTATAACAAGCATGCTCCTGCAGTTCCCTTAAAACCAGGTGACCAAGTCCTCAAGAGAAAGAAACATATCAACAAACTTGATGACCAATGGGAAGCAGTACCATACACCGTGCTGCCTTCGAATTTTGACAATACCAAAGTGTGCCTTGTTAGTAAAGACAAAGGAAAGACATCAGCAGCAGTTTCCAGAGACCATTTTAAGGTATGTCCTGATCAGTGGCGTAACTAGAGACATGGGCCCATCCCCACCTCCGCGCGGGCACACGTTGGTGTTGGTCGGATGTTTGGGCACCATGTAACGTTCAAAATTCTATAAAGACTCACAAATTGACCCCTCTATATATTAATGTCCCTCATCCTGCTATATATGGTCATCCTCCTGGAATATGGCCCTTATCGTAGTATATATGTTCCTCTTTCTGGTATATATGGTCTTCCTCCTCCCGCCATGATAGGCGTCCAATTATTATAATGCATCCCATATTCCTCCATATATTATACAACAAAGAAGAAAGAAACATGTATATATGACCGGGATCAGGGAAGAAATATATTCAACACTTAATAAAGTGAAAAATAGTTTTTATTACAATAAACTCATGTGTACAAGGTAAAACAAAGCACAAAACATTTAAAACCATTTAAAATATGTGCAACACCGCACAGATAGCATCAGATATACATGCCTCCTGTAATTTTAACAATAATAATAGTCCTGCGAAGCTGACCTGGTGACAAAACACAACAGTGAATAAATATTTGCACTAGTTCCCATGATAAGAAGACCAACAAAAAACAGGAGCGGAATAAAGACCCCAGAGTATTGGAACTGTAGGAATCAATTGAAACCTGAGCTCAGCTCAATAAGGCAGAAAAAAAAAAAAAAAAGCCTTGATTAAATGTCTGATACTCTATAAAGTGAGTCTCTGGGTAGATGACAGCAGATGAAGCTGTCAATTGGGCAGCGACACGCGTAGGTCCAGAGCCACGCTTCCTATGCCTCCTTCCCTGCAGGTCTAAAGTGACTGGTGACTAATCTGCACAAATTTGTCTTTATTCACAGGTATGCGGTTCACCCAGAGTATTGTCTCTCTTTGCTTTGAGGTCTGTTCAGGTCCTATCATTAACTAGGCAGTCTAATGGTGGCTTCACACCTGGCGACGTCGCTAGCGACATCGCCGAAAAAGTGACGTATCAGCGATGTCGCTAGCGACGTCGCGCTGTGTAAATGAGCGGTGCGGGAATAACCGTAAACCTGTCAACCTGCGACCTGCGATAAGGCTGGATCGCGCCGTGTGACATCGCCAGAGCGATGTCGGCGGCGATCCAGCCTATACCGCAGCGTTGCTGCGGATCGCTCGCTGGGCTAAGCCCAGCCCAGCGAGCGATGTCACCGCCCGCATCGCTGCGGTGTCGCCGGCCGCAGCGATGCTGTGTGACAGCTGGCCAGCGATGTCGGAACCGAGCGGGCACCCGCGCATCGCTTCCGACATCGCTGGCTAGGTCGTGCTGTGTGACGGGACCATTAGACTCACTTTATAGAGTATCAGACATTTAATCAAGGCTTTTTTTTTTCTTTCTTATTGAGCTGAGCTCAGGTTGCAATTGATTCCTACAGTTCCAATACTCTGGGGTCTTTTTTCCGCTCCTGTTTTTTGTTGGTCTTCTTATCATGGGAACTAGTGCAAATATTTATTCACTGTCGTGTTTTGTCACCAGGTCAGCTTCGCAGGACTATTATCATTGTTAAAACTATAGGAGGCATGTATATCTGATGCTATCTGTGTGGTGTTGCACATATTTTAAATGGTTTTAAATGTTTTGTGCTTTTGTTTTACCTTGTACACATGAGTTTATTGTAATAAAAACTATTTTTCACTTTATCAAGTGTTGAATATATTTCTTCCCTGATCCCGGTCATATATACACGTTTCTTTCTTCTTTGTTGTATTGATTATGGTCAAACGTGTGACTGGTGGATCCTGTGTTAGTGCCACTCTACCTTTTTCTTTTGTATTCCTCCATATATTACAATATATCCCCATAGTCCTCCATGTATTATAAAGCATCCAATGGTCCCCCATTCATAAGGTAGCCCCAATAGTCATCCAATTATTATAATGCACCCGCACTATCCTACATAGAGTAGCCTCATAGACCTCTATATAGTGTAATACAGCCTCCTCATAGTCCTTCCATATAGTATAATGCAGCCTCGTCACAGCCCTCCATATAGTATAATGCAGGCTCAGTTCTCCATGTAGTGCAGCCCCTATAGTACAGCCTTATATATGCAGCCTCATAGCTCTCCATTAGTGCAGCCTTATATCTCTCTATATTGTGTGTTATATATGCAGCCTTATTCATGCAGCCCCACCGAGATCTGAAAAATAGAATTAGTGACAACTGCACAAAACAGTAGACTCACTCCAAAACCCAGTGTCACCCCACATGTTAGCCTATGCCAGTAGTGGAGTCTTCTGCTCTCCTCCTCTGTCCCCCACTCTTCACCTTTGTGCCCCACTCTCCACCTCCTCCTGTGTCTTCTGCTCTCCTCTTCCTCTGTCCCCCATTCTCCTGTGTCCCACACTCTCCTCCTCTGTCCCCCGTTCTCCTGTGTCTCCCACTCTCCTCCTCCATCCCCCATTCTCCTGTGTCCCCTGCTCTCCTCCTCCTGTGTCCCCCACTCTCCTCCTCCTCTGTCCTCAATTCTCCTGTGTCCCTCACTCTCCTTCTCCTCTGTCCCCAGTTCTCCTGTGATCCCCACTCTCTTCCTCCTGTGTCCCCACTCTGTGTCCCTCGCTCTCCTCCTCTGTCCCCTGTACTCCTGTGTCCCCTGCTCTCCTAATCTTCTGCCCCCTGTTCTCCTCTGTCCCCCGCTCTCCTCCTCCTCTATCCCCTATTCTCCTGTGTCCCCCACTCCCCTCCTCCTCTGTCACCTGCTCTCCTGTGTCCCCCACTCTCCTCCTTCTCTGTCCCCCGCTCTCCTCCTCTTGTGTCCCCCGCTCTCCTCCTCCCGTGTCCTCCTGTGTCCCCCACTCTCCTCCTCCTCTGTCCCCAGTTCTCCTGTGATCCCCACTCTCTTCCTCCTGTGTCCCTGCTCTCCTGTGTCCCTCGCTCTCCTCCTCCTTCCCCTGTCCTCCTGTGTCCCCCGTTCTCCTCCTCCTCTGTCCCCGTCCTCCTGTGTCCCCCGCTTTCCTCCTCCTCTGCCCTCCGTTCTCCTCTGTCCCTGCTCTCCTTCTTCTGTTTGTCCCCCCTCTCCTCCTCCTCTGTCCCCCATTCTCCTGTGTCTCCTGCTCTCCTCATCCTCTGTCCTCCATTCTCCTGTGTCCCCCACTCTCCTCCTCCTCTGTTCCCACTTCTTCTGTGATCCCCACTCTCTTCCTCCTGTGTCCTCGCTCTCCTGTGTCCCTCACTCTCCTCCGTCCCTCTGTGTCCCCATTTTCCTCCTCCTCTATCCCCTGTCCTCCTGTGTCCCCCACTCTCCTCCTCCATCCCCCCGTCCTCCTGTGTCCCCATCCTCCTCCTCCTCTATCCCCTGTCCTCCTGTGTCCCCTGCTCTCCTCCTCCTCTGCCCCCTCATTCTCCTCTGTCCCCTGCTCTCCTCCTCCTGTGTCCCCCGCTCTCCTCCTCTGTCCTCCATTCTCCTGTGTCCCCACTCTCCTCCTCCTCTGTCCCCCGTTCTCCTGTGTCCACTACTCTCCTCCTCCTCTCTCCCCCGCGCTCTTCTCCTCCTGTGTCCCCCGCTCTCCTCCTCCTCTGTCCTCCATTCTCCTGTGTCCCCCACTCTCCTCCTCCTCTGTCCCCAGTTCTCCTGTGATCCCCACTCTCTTCCTCCTGTGTCCCCGCTCTCATGTGTCCCTCACTCTCCTCCTCCTGTGTCCCCCGCTCTCCTGCTCCTCTATCCTCCATTCTCCTGTGTCCCCCACTCTCCTCCTCCTCTGTCCCCCGTTCTCCTGTGTCCACTACTCTCCTCCTCCTCTGTCCCCCCGCGCTCTTCTCCTCCTGTGTCCCCCGCTCGCCTCCTCCTCTGTCCTCCATTCTCCTGTGTCCCTCACTCTCCTCCTCCTCTGTCCCCAGTTCTCCTGTGATCCCCACTCTCTTCCTTCTGTGTCCCCGCTCTCCTGTGTCCCTCACTCTCCTCCGTTCCCCTGTGTCCCCCGTTCTCCCCCTGTCCCCCCGCTCTCCTTCTCCTCTGTTCCCCGTTCCCCTCCTCCTGTGTGTCCCTCGCTCTTCCTCCTCCTCTTGTCCCCCCTCTCCTGTCTCCTCTGCTCTCCTCCTCCTGTGTTCCCCCGGTACTTTCCTCCTCTCACCTCTCTTCTTCTCTTCTGTGAGTATTCAGCAACAGGGTGTCCTCACTTCCTGGATGAGCGGCCAGGACAAAACACACAGCGGGACACTGAGGAGTCTGCAGCCAGACTCTCCGGACCTCCAGAAGCTCACGGCTGCATCCTGAGATGCAGCACGTAACGCAGCAGTTGCAGGAGTTTCAAAGCTGCCACGCCACCGCGTTCTCCTGTCCTCCGGCAGCCGGAATCAACCGCCTGGGGACCGGCCTGGCAGAGCACTATGCAGAGACATGGACATGCATCCTAGGGATGCACATCCATCTAAAGCAGGTGCAGGGTTGCAGGGTGACCGTGGGTGGTACGCCACTGGCCCTGATAAATTGAAGTACCCAGAAAAAGTTTCAGAAGTCCCCTTACCTGCGAAACCAAAAGAAGAAGTGATGCATACAGTACTTGTTGACTTTTATAAGACGTGGACACAGTACAATGGAGCAGTTGATGTTCCTGTTAGCCTTTCCCCAAACAGTGGTACCTCAACCAGCAAGACATGAAGAACTGCAAGCTGAGGTTTTAGAAGCCGCATCTGTACTGGAACAGGAAGTACCACCCCGTGCTAACAGTGAATCTGTCATGCCCATGGTAAGTCTAAGAAGTCGCAGAAAGCTGCCTAACCTATCTGTATGACATAGGCCTACTTGTAGTACAGACACTAGTGGGACACCAACAGACACGTTAGACTAGGTTAGGTAATCAATAGAAGTACCTGTGTTGCAAAGATCTCAGGGCAGTACCAGTCAAATTCCAGTTAGATACCCGGATTAATAGTGCAGTTCAGCTAAGTTAAAATTAGTGATGGGCGAGTCCTAAATTACTCGGAATCACTTGACTCTAGCGAGTCCGAGCCCGGGACTCACTACTCGTTGCGAGTCTAGCGAGTCCAATGTTAATGAATGGGGAAGCGAGTAATAGCGAGTAATGTGCTGCTGGACCCTAACGAGAGCAGACAGAGCAGTGAATAACTCGCATTCAGCACGGATTGCTGTGTCTACTAGCGATTTTCGATTTTGAAGTCCTCTGTTTTGCTCGGTAGCACAGAAAGTCGTTTCAACAGCACTACAGAAGATAAACAGGAAGTCGCCTCGCTACTAAGCGATGTACTGCACAGGCTGATGTTATCTGCAGACATAGGCCGATCTGATCTGCACACACAGGCCGACCAAAGATGTGTAGCAGACGAGATACAGACAGGCTCATTGGCCTGGTTGAAGAGCGGCCTCAGCTGTGGCAGCCCACCCACCCTGGCTATCGGGATGACAGACAGCGAAATCTGTGTTGGAGGTACATTGCCAGAAGTATGTTCCCATCTTTTGATGAAGCTGGACAAGATGGACAGGCAAACCTTGGTAAGAGTTATGTGATGTCAATTGTAGTGCTGACAGAGTACCAAAATGCTAGTGTGCTCGATGCTCGGGCCGAGCATCCCAAGATACTGTTGTACTCGGGGCGAGCATCCAAAGATACTGGTGCACTTGGGCCGAGCACCGAGCCAAATGTTATCCTATGGGAGACCCGAGTATTTTATTAAATGACCACCGCCAGCATGTAGAAACCCTATAAATGTCACAAAACTCTCAGAAGAGTGCTGAAATGACATGTCAACAGCATGGTGAAGAACCCTGTAAGCATTTCTGACTGAAAAGTTACAGCTGTGAAAAATGTTGTTTGAGTTTTACGGCATTTATATAGACTCACCAGATGAAGTTCATAAATGACACCAAGAATAATTTTCATGGCGGAAATGTTAAGGGCACATACCCACTAGTGAGACACAGCTGGTGTTTGCTACTTTGTGTGATGACATTTTGATGAAATATTTTCCGTGAAAACATTGTGTTGTACTCAGATGTCACTGAGAAGAGATGTACATGAAGGCCTCTTGACATAATGTGCCCATTTTGAGGAAGTGTGTCTATTGTACTATTTCCCTTTGCCAGGGTGGCCAAACATTTGGAGGCTACCCATTCTCCATGGATAGAGACGTGCATGAGGGCATCAAAACATTATACCCATTTCAAAGGAGCAGGTGTATTGTTGTTGTAATGCCATTTATGAAATAATTTAACAATGGGGGTATACATGAAATAAAGGCCTAACTTTTTTAACGGTCAACATGGTGGCGCATGAGGATAATGCTGAGCAGTCCAGCGATTAACCAAAGTACAGAATTGTGTACCCACGGGTGAGTGTAGGTTAATGGAAAATTAGCTTTTCAATATTTTAATTCCGCTCTCATTTCCTTGTGGTGTGGTGAAGTCTTGCCCAATCCAACCCTTGTTCATCAAGATCTGAGTCATTCTGTCTTCATTTTCATTTGACAGGCGGGTGCGTTTATCAGTAATGATTCCACCTGCGGAAACTCAAAAAAAAGTCTGAAAAAACGCTAGCCCCAGGGCAGGCCAGGACTTCCAAGGCGTACAGAGCCAATTCATGTAACATGTCCATCTGGGATACCCAATAATTGGAAGGCACACAGCAATGTCGGAGTACAGTTATTAGATCTGCAAGGTACTCCTTCAGCATCTGTCAAAACTTAACATTTCTTGTGGCACTACCACGCACCTCAGGTGCTGCGTAACGTTAGGGGCTAAGAAAACTGTCACACATCTTAAAGACTGTCCCCCTACCTCGGGCAGATTACACTTGTGCCCCTCTCGGCCGTATGCCTTTGTTGTCCACCAATTCCTGATCTATGCGGCTATCGTTTTGTGTGGAGAATACTTTGTGTAATTCCACAACTATGGCCTTCTGGAAATGCTCCATTTTTGCTGACCTCTCCGCCTCAGGAATAAGTGACATAAACTTCTCATTGTAACATGTGTCTAACACTGTTACCAACCATAATGTCTTTTGGCCCGAGATGTTCTTAACGCGAGGGTCATGAGCGAGGCAACTTACCATTAAGTCGGCCATGTGCGCCAGACTATTAACAGCCAGCACTTCTGTGTCCAGAGCAACACGATGACTGAACATGCTGTCCTCCTCCTTCTCCTCCTCCTCATCATCCTCCTCCTCATCTCCCCTGTCCTCTGGCCAACTACGCTGAACACAGGGTATGACTGGTGTGCATGTCATATCCTCAATGTGTCCGGAGAGTATATCCATGTCTTCATCCTGCTACTCGTCCTCCTATTCCTCCTCGTCATAGTCCTCCACTGCCCGTTGTGATGACATGAGGATGTGCTGTGTGTTATCACCCACACCCACTACTGTTTCTCGCTCCAACTCATGGCGCTACGCCTGCAATGCATCATGTTTGTTTTTGACCAGAGACCGTTTTAGAAGGCCGAGATGCGGTATGGTGATGTTAATAATGGCGTCATCGACGCTCACCATCTTCGTGGTTACCAACAAGTTTTGGATGACGCTACATAGTTCGTACATCCATCTACACTCCTCAAGTGTTATGTGTAGATTTTGACCCTTTTCCCAATGCCTTAGGTGAGGCAGGTACTCAACAACTGCCCTCTTCTGGTCACAAATCCTGAACAACATGTGCAGAGTTGCGTAACAACGCGTCGTGCCATCACACACCAGTCTGTGAGCCAGAAGCTGGAAAAGGCCCCGCAAAGCCGTCAACGGAGCATGAAGCTGTTGGTTAATTTACATACACTGAACACAGGCGTCAAACTTTTAAGAGGAGATCATACAGCTCTGTGTATGATTTTAGAAACCGCTGAACCAAGAGGTTGAGCACATGGGCCACACATGGAACATATGTCAGCTGGCCTCTCATCAAAGCCGCCAACATGTTCGGCCCTTGTCGCACACGACCTTACTGGCTTTAGGTTCAGAGGTGTGAGCCAGTGATCTGCCTGCTGTTTCAGAGATGTCCACACCTCTTCTGCATTTTGGGGTTTGTCACCTATCCAGATTAGATTCAGCACAGAATGTTGCCGTTTCGTCGAGGCAGTGCTGCAGTGCTTCCAACTTGGGACTGTTGTTGAGAAAACAGTGGGAGAGGATGCGCAGACAGGTTCCTTCTCTAGCCACAACCCTCTCGCGATATGGTCCTTGGAGGTTTATCCTTCTCTCCCTTCTCTGAAGGTGTACGGCATACTTAACCATGGTACAAAGAGGGCAAGAAGTGGATGTCTATTGTATGTTTGGCACTATTGTTTGAGAGAAGACAATGTGTTATCAAATCTGATGTCTGTATTTTATTCATCTGCTTGCAGTTGATATGGTGATGAAGAGATGGAGGAGCTGCCGTGACCAGTACAAGAAGGAGTACGAACGGCAGTTACGCCTGGGCCCACAAGCTGCACCACCGTTGCGTGTTTACGCCCACTTTTACAGGCTGGCATTCCTTCGTCCATTTGCGCGTCTTAGAAGGTCCGTAATGGAAGATTTTAATTTGCCCATAACCTTAACATGTGTAAGATTAGACAATATGTTATATGTCCCCATTGCTATTGTAGCCATGTCACATTGGAAGGCGGATGCTGATCTGTTGAAAGCGTGAAAAAATATTTGGTCATCATGCACACAATTATGTTAGGTGACCTCAGATTTTTACGATCTGCATAACACATACATAGTCCACACTCAGCAAAGTATTTTAGTGGGACCATGGTACTCTATGTATTTGTTTGTGAGAGATTCGCCACAACAACAGCCGCCATGAAGGCATGTGACCATGACGTGGGCATGTAGTGACTGGCTCACAAGGGCTTAGTCTTGTGGCTCAAGGATGACACCTTATATGTTTGTGACTCCACTAATGTGCTTCTTACAGGTACCCACCTTGTACAAAAAGCAAGTGGGACACCAAAATTTGTCCCAGTTTAACAATTCACTTTGTAGGTTCAGAGAGGCCTGGTGCATGTTGAGAATTACCCTGTCAACCTGCAACATCATGTGTTTTAAGAAATGGAGTTTTGACCTGTTTAATTGTCATATTCTCCATTAGTGGTGAAATGACTATTGTGAGGGTGGCGTGAGACAACACCATATCTCTGAAGTTGTCATTGTATAATAATTTTTGGTTCTTAATAAAGTATCAAGGAAAATAGGTTGTGTTAAAAAAGATGAACAGACATGTCACTGTTATTGTTAAGTTTACTAACAGTTTGGAGGTTACACTGTGTGTCGCAATGTTATTTATATGTTTAACCCCATTTCATTTGTGAGATACAGTAGGATAACTAACTACAAATGTGCAACACTTATTTTATGAACACAGTTGATCATGTCAAGGTGTCCATCATCTTAAAGTAATTTTAGAGGGCAAAAATGTCTCCACACAAGGTGGCTACAAAATGACCCTGTGGATATTACTGCAGTCCACATCGGTACCTTACTTGTTTTTGAGGAAAACCAAGGTATACAGTAGCATGTCAATGCGCTCTGTGTCTGATCAACAGTATAGATCTGTCTGTGGTCAACATTCTTCATATCCGTTCAAGAGGCACAGCGGTCTCCTGGTGTGTTGTTCCTTCGCACACTTGTGTGTTGGTCTTAATATTATTAAACTTGCCTATGCCTGTGCCATAATTTCAAAATGTTACTTGGCCCATTACCTTATGTAAATATGGTGTAGCATATCTGAAGGCATCTTACAGGTAACTATATAGTGTGAGACGGTGGTCATAGCAGCATAGAAAGGCGTGATTTCTTATTGCGGGAAGGGTGCGTTATTTTCCTAGCTCAATGGCATCACCTGACTTGAAAGGGCTGCCATTTGTACCCTAACGCTCCCATATACGTAGGCTACATATGTGTTGTCCTGCTTAATATTTACTTAGAATGTTTTAACTATTTATTTTACGGTAAACAATACTTTGGAATAGTAAGGTAATCCTCACAAGTTATGCTACTAGAAGCCAATTTATATTGTATGTACATTGCTCAGCTTGTTGAGTGGGTATTTTACATGTTTAACTTTGCCAAAATGTCAGTAAAGTTAGATTTCTTTAGGTAGAAGAAACACAAGGGTAAATGTAAGTGTAGATTTAAAGTAATGTTGGTCACTGCACACTTTAATTATAACTGTGTAATTACAAAAAATGTGCGCTTACTTTTTTCATTTTTGGTTTTGAAATAGACCGCGACATCCAAATCCCCAGCCTGTGGAAGGTCACCAAGGCGCAGAGGAGGCCGCTGAGGCAGTGTAAGGTTTTCAGTCTTTTTTTGCTATATCTGTTGTTATGTTTGCATTTAGTGTATTTTGTCGGCCATCTTGTTTCCTGTCATGTGCATTGACTTTTGCCCTCAACCAATATGGAGTTCTCAGCTTGTCGTCGGCCATCTTGTTTCCTGTCCTGTGCATTGACTTTTGCCCTCAAACAAGATGGAGTCCTCAGCTTTGATGTCCCTGCCCTGTTCCTTGCCAATTGCCCTTTTAATCAGTTTCAGATGATTTACCTGTGCTCCTGAATCAGGTCTGAAACCAGTTTGTGTCTTGCTCTCTGAAGCCTGGATTCACTCTGCCTGGAATCATTTATGGACACAGAAGCTTTCTATTTGCCAGCAACATCTGACAGGAAAGTAATAGACTGAATGACTTGTACTATGCTTTAATGCTCTGATGTCCTGGGTTGTTTGCCTTCTGCAACTTGCATTTACTTTATCCTGCTGATGCACTAACTTGTATGAAGCAATACAAGAGCTTCTTAAGAAGCGTATGTCTCATGTGTCTCATTATACCCATGCATTAGACTCTATATAGACTGTATCATATATGACAGATTCAGGAGCCATAATAGAGTCTGCTGGGTCTGGGACAGTGCTGCATCTGCTGCCACCTGCATAGAGATTTCTGGATCTTTGTCATTGGGGAGCCGCTGCAGACCGTGGATCCGAGATATCGATATATGTGATGATAGTGGTTGTGGCTTCTCACAACCTTTCCAGGTGAGCACATTCCCTTCTTTTAAGTCAGGAGTGTTACCACAGGTAAACACTATTGTGCTCCTTTTCTTCCTTTCCAGCCTCTCTGCCGTACAGCTTCTGGGAATATGGAGGACCCCGTTAAACATCTGTGCTAAGTGACGGATTCAATCCTTGCTGACCTACAGGCATTGAAGGCCAGCTTTGCAAGCCTGCGGGATCGCGGTGATCATAATCTGCAGGTGTTCGGACAAACCACACAGGACTTATGAACCCGGATTGAGGTTCTGGAGGGACGAGTCCACACCCCAACTTCAACCCCGGGTATTGGAATCCCCAAGCTACCACCATTCTGCTTTGGCGGTGAACGGGAAAAATTCAGGGGATTCATTAATCAATGCAAACTGTTCTTTGCGGCTCATGCGCCACAGTTCCTTACTGAGCGATCTAAAGTATTGACAATAATTATGCTGCTCTCCAACAAAGCGCTCACATGGGCAAACCCCTAATTGAGACTGACGATGACTGTCTAAATAATCTTGATGCTTTAATTTCAGCTATGGGGCAGGTATTCGATGATCCAAACCGCAGTGCTACAGCGGAATCAGCCATGTTAACTTTAAGCCAAGGTAAGCGTCGGTAGCGGAGTATGCTTTGGAGTTCCGGAGATGGGCCCTCGACACCACTTGGGATAGCTCCGCTAAAAAGTCGGTTTTCTGGAAAGGATTATCCTCTGTGATTAAGGACGAACTCGTTCGTGGCCGACCCACCTACAGCATTAGGAGATTTTATCAACTACTGTATTCGGATCGATGCTCGGCTTACTGAACACAGACAGGAGAGATGGTTGGAGATAAAGCGCACTAATCATTTATTTCCTCCCTCTCCAGCTAAGGAGTCCTTGAGCAGGATTATACGAGAACCTGAACCTGAGCCTATGCAGGTGGACTCTTTACAGAGACGGGTCAGTGATGCACGTAAGGAACATTGAGTAAAGGAAAATCTGTGTTTCTATTGCGGTAAGTCAGGACATTTCATTATAAACTGCCCCAGTCGTTCTCGTAAGACAACTGCAGCCATCATACACTGTGAGTGCTGTGAGAGGGGTTCTGTCAGGTCCGAACCACAGACCCCAGAGAGAGTAGAGGATACAGACATTGATTACTCAGACTTGAACTCTGTTATCTCTGAGCCCGATGCACGCATCACTGCAGCAGTCTTTCAGGTTTTTTCAGCGGTTTCCCAGCTGAGTTGTAAGCACAACAATTCTCATTGCTTTATTCCCCTCAAGCTCAGGGTTCACTCTGTCTGGGTATCTACCTCCGCTATGATTGATTCAGGGGCAAGCGGCAATTTTATGGAAATCTCTTGGTGTACGTTCAGTAAAGAAGGCTACTCCTGTACAGATGGAGACCGTGGATGGCTCACTGTTAAACTCTGGACCAGTGGATCAGGAGACGGAGCCTTTAAAGGTCCTCATGAGTAATGACCATCAAGAGAGTCTGTCATTTATGCTCATCTCTTCTCCTCATTTCCCTATTATTCTAGGACTGCCGTGGCTGCAGGCTCAGAATCCTACGATTAACTGGGAAACTAAAGAACTGCACTTTCCGGAGAAACAGATAAGTCCAGAAGCTTCAGTCTGCTCCATTCCTAAAGGACCAACATCAGTCTCTGAGCTACCAGCAATATACCGTGAGTATGCTGACGTGTGTGACAAAAGGAACGCAGACCTGCTACCCCCCTCACCGTCCATATGACTGTCCAATAGACCTGTTACCAGGTGCAGGAATACCTTTTGGCAAGATTTACTCTATGGCAGGGCCTGAGCTAAAGGCTCTAAAGGACTATATAAACGAACATCTAGCCAAGGGCTTCATACGCCCCTCTTCATCTCCTGCTGGTGCACCAATCTTCTTTGTGAAGAAGAAAGATGGATCTCTTAGGCCCTGTATAGACTATCGGGAGCTCAATAAAATCACGATCAGAAACCGTTACCCACTACCGTTGATCCCTGAATTATTGGAGAGAGTACGGCATGCAAAACTCTTTACAAAGTTGGATCTCCGTGGGGCCTATAACTTGGTCCGCATTAGACCTGGGGATGAATGGAAGACAGCTTTCAGGTCACGCTACGGACACTTTGAATACCTAGTAATGCCGTTCGGTTTATGTAATGCTCCAGCAACTTTCCAACATTTGGTGAATGACGTTTTTAGGGACCTCCTGGATACATTCATTGTCATTTATTTGGATGATATTTTGATTTTTTCTAATTCCACAGAGGAGCATCACAGACATGTGAAGATGGTCTTAGAACGCCTACGACAAAACCATCTCTATATCAAACTGGAAAAGTGCGAATTCCATCGGACGGAGATCCAATTTCTGGGGTATGTAATGTCATCACGAGGAATTAGTATGGATGAGAGTAAGATCCAAGCCATTAAAGACTGGCCAGTCCCCAAGAATGTGAAGGAGGTCCAGCGCTTTATAGGGTTTGCTAATTTCTACAGGCGTTTTATCAGGAACTTTTCTGAGGTAGTGTGTCCCATTACGCGGCTTACCCGCAAGAATTATGCTTTTACCTGGACCCCCCAGGCTCAAGAAGCATTTTCCCGATTTGAAAGAGAAATTCACCACGGCACCTATTCTGGTGCATCTAACCCTGAACTTGCCTTCATAATAGAGGTGGATGCCTCAGACAGTGCCATCAGAGCTATCCTCTCCCAGAGGACAGGTGAGAAAGAAGTCTTACATCCCTGTGCTTTCTTTTCCCGGCGGTTGTCTCCTGCAGAACGGAACTATGACGTGGGTAATAGAGAATTGTTGGCCATCATCGCAGCCTTCAAGGAATGGAGACACCACCTTCGGGGAGCTGCACAGCAGATAATCGTGTTGACTGACCACCGCAATCTTGAGTTTATCAGATCGGCTAAGTGCTTGACTCCTCGCCAGGCTCGTTGGAGTCTTTTCTTAAACCAATTCAGTTTTGTTATCTCATATAGGCCAGGATCGCGTAATGGAAAGGCCGATGCGTTGTCTAGACTCTACTCAACTGAGACCATTCCAATCACGTCTCGTAAGACTGTTATCTCTGATTCCAGGTTCCTGGGAGTGATTCATAATCAAGACTTGCTTAACGACATCAAGGAAGCATACCATACGGATCCCTGGCTGGCACAACCGTCTTGTGAAGTAAGTCTTGTATATAAGAACGGTGTGTGGATTCAGGGGCAACACCTGTATATTCCTGAAGCAGTCAGGGTGAGAGTACTGCAACTCGTCCACGATTCTAAGATAGCGGGGCATAGAGGAGTTCTGAAGACTCAAGAATTCCTGTCTCGCTTCTTTGGTGGCCCACATACAGAAAAGACGTTCTAGGTTATGTCACTTCTTGCGAAGTCTGTGCCAGATGCAAGACTCCACGATCTTCGCCTACGGGTCTATTACAACCCCTACCCGTTCCATCCCGTCCATGGGGATCCATATCTATGGACTTCATTGTGGAGTTGCCAACCTCTCAAGGGAAGAACACAGTTCTGGTGGTGGTGGATCGGTTAACAAAGGCAGCCCATTTTATTCCGTGTGTGGGTCTACCCACTGCGAAACACACATCGGACTTAATCATTCAAAACGTGTTTCGCCTGCATGGCGTACCGGATGAGGTTGTATCTGATCGAGGGGTGCAATTCACTTCAAAGTTTTGGCAGCATTTCTGTGCTGCGTTGGACATCAAAGTTAACCTGTCTTCTGCCTTTCATCCACAGACGAATGGACAAACCGAGCGGACTAATCAGACCCTAGAACAGTATCTCCGCTGTTTTATCTGCCACCTACAAGATGACTGGGTGGATTTTCTCCCACTGGCTGAATTCTCTTATAACAACTCACAGAGCGCTTCCACCAAGCAGTCACCCTTTTATGCCAATTTGGGTTATCATCCTAACATCCTTCCTCTTCTTCCCATAGATACACCTCTCCCAGCTGTGGCCGAGAGAATCACCTCTCTACAACGGAATCTTGATCTGCTTAAAGAGAATCTGGAATCCGCTCAGGACAGGTATAAAAAAGCGGCAGATAGGTTTCGTAAACCTGCACCAACCTTCAAGGTAGGAGATTTGGTCTGGCTGTCTACTAAGAACCTCAAATTGAGAGTACCATCGTCCAAATTGGGTCATAAGTACGTTGGGCCCTATAAGATAATAAAACTCGTCAGTAACGTTGCCTGTCGCCTTCAACTTCCAAGATCTATGAGGATTCACCCCGTGTTTCACGTTTCTCTACTAAAGGCTGTGACTCCCAATTCATTCCCTGATCGTTTGTCACGCTGGGAGTGGGGAAGACACCCAGCGTAGGATAACGACGGGGGGGGGGGGAATAAGGGGTCCCTACTGCTAAGGGCACAAGAAGGAGACGGTGACCCCTAGACTTACTAGGGCTGACCCTGTCTGCCCTAACGTCCCTGTACAGTCTCCTCAACTGTCGCCGACCACGAACCTCGTCCCTCTCTGATCCTAGCACTATCTTATCTAAGGATCAGATGGAGAGGTGCACTAGACCCCTCCACTAACAACTAAAGACAAACACCAGGGAAGACAGACATTTGGGGAAAAGAAACACTTATCTTTCAGCAGACCACAGCGAGCTCACAACCTCAGCTTCTGCTGGAGCAAGGATAAAGAGTCCACAAGGAAATATCACCTGCACTGAGGAAGGGTAATGAACCTCCTTATAAAGGTAGAAGGAATCTGCTGGGTCCTAGAGACCTACAATACAGGTGGATACAACCAGACCGAGCACAAGACCTCCACAGCCGTCTCCCCAAAATAGAGAGATCTCATCACACCTTCTCTTCATCTAAACAGAAGGTAAATGCCCCTGAAAGAGATGGACCATCCTCCACCATTATGGCTGGTGGCCAAACGCTGAGATCGTCTGCGCGTGGCCTCCACCCTGTCACCCGCGCCACCCGTGACATCGTTCTTCTTCCCCTCCTGCTCCGGGTACTCATCGATGGCCAGGAGGAGTTTGTCGTGGAAAGGATCCTGGACTCCAGGTTGCGTAGAAATGGGGTGCAATACCTGGTGAAGTGGCAGGGCTATTCTCCAGAGGACAACTCGTGGGAGCCGGCCTCCAATCTCCATGCTCCTCGGTTACTCCGCCAGTTCCACGGAGGTACCCGGGAAAGCCTGGACTGGGGCCATCCAGAGGCTGTCCCTAAGGGGGGAGTAATGTAAGGTTTTCAGTCTTTTTTGCTATATCTGTTGTTATGTTTGCATTTAGTGTATTTTGTCGGCCATCTTGTTTCCTGTCATGTGCATTGACTTTTGCCCTCAACCAATATGGAGTTCTCAAGCTTGTCGTCGGCCATCTTGTTTCCTGTCCTGTGCATTGACTTTTGCCCTCAAACAAGATGGAGTCCTCAGCTTTGATGTCCCTGCCCTGTTCCTTTTAATCAGTTTCAGATGATTTACCTGTGCTCCTGAATCAGGTCTGAAACCAGTTTTGTGTCTTGCTCTCTGAAGCCTGGATTCACTCTGCCTGGAATCATTTATGGACACAGAAGCTTTCTATTTGCCAGCAACATCTGACAGGAAAGTAATAGACTGAATGACTTGTACTATGCTTTAATGCTCTGATGTCCTGGGTTGTTTGCCTTCTGCAACTTGCATTTACTTTATCCTGCTGATGCACTAACTTGTATGAAGCAATACAAGAGCTGCTTAAGAAGCGTATGTCTCATGTGTCTCATTATACCCATGCATTAGACTCTATATAGACTGTATCATATATGACAGGCAGCTGTTCAACATCTGGACAGACCAGCCCAGCAACAGGATGTGGATGAAGCAGATGAGGTGATGCCGGACCCCAACCAACCGTGGCTGATCAGCTTCCGCCACCGTTACCACCGCAGCCTGTAGAAGAACATGCTATGAGTGGTATGGCTCTGGCGGCTCCACCAGTTTATCTGCTATCCGGTGTTCCAGCCGCTGTGGTCCCCTGTAGCTCTAGCCATGATATAGAGCAGTCCAACAGTGGCCCTGGTCCTGTTCCCTCCTGCACTGCCCCAGCTCGTTTTCAGTTTTCTTCGACGCAAGGTCCATTTCCTTGTTCCTCTGTCCCTGCTCCGGCTCCCTGCCATTATGTCCCTGCCCCACTTCGGTCCAGCTGTGGCCGAGCTGATCCATCATCAGCATTTGGGCGTGATTCTGGGGCCTCCTACAGCTTCAACACAGGTGCCTTCATCCCCAGCTTGGCACCTTTACACAGATATGGCTCGAGTGTTGTTGGTCCAAATTACTTTGCTCCCTGGGAAGGGGTGGTTGGTGCATCCAATGCAGACCCTAACACAGTACAGTGGGCGGCTGCCTTTGCACACAGTCTCATTGGATATCTAACACACATTCCACATGAGCGTAGACTCAGTGCAAGGGCAGCCGTCCAAATTGTACTTGATGCCAATGTGCCCCCCAACAGCCCCACACGGGTCTTAAATATGCTGGAGGGTTGGCAGCGTTCAGAACACAACTTATTGGCAAGGTCACACCGCCAGCAGCCAGGCCAACCAGGACCCGTGCTGGGCTCACAGAGTATTGTTGGACCCCCTCTTGAACATACCTTGTGGCGACCCTATGAGCCTTTAGCGGTGAATGTGCCTAATGTTGGGTCAAGAGGTTTGGCAGAATATGAAAGGCCATTGGCTGAGGACATCAACCAGGCGCTCAACGTCATCAACATGCCTATCCATGAGGGTGGCGTAGATGTGATTGTGGAAGACAATGTTGGCCGAAGTTACCATGTCTTCTAATGTAATGGACCTATTGAAGTTTTTTATCCATAATAATTTTTGTTTTTGGGTGTTTTGTAGACTTAGATTTTTCTCTTTTTGAGATATTTAACATTCTTTTTATGTTAGGTTTTATGTAGCAATTTGGTACCTTATAACCCCCTTTCGGTGTGTTTCTTTTTTTTATGTTATGTTACTAAATGTGGCTTTTGGATGGCTTTAAAAAAAAAAACGGTGGAAAGAATAACACACAGAGAAAACATAAAAGGCCAACAGGCATTAAAAGTCTACCACCTAATTAAAAATATTTGTTTTGACAGCTACATATCAGTTGTATGTGTCATGTGTAATACACTCATTCCATGATTTTGGAAATCTCACACACTTTCCACACGAACACTTTGTCAAGAATGTCAAGTCAGTTTATGGGATACACCTAAAGGTGGGATTTGGCCTGGGGTTTACACTTCCATTAATAATTGAGCTGATTACACATTCTTGTGGGCTTTTAGATAAACATGTGTGTCCCGTCTACAGGTACAATGCAGTTTGTGAAGTATTATCGGCGCTGAAATCCATTTGCAACCGTCGTAACATAAATTATGGTTGGATTCATGAAGGACCATCGCCTTCAATTGCTCACCTCTTCGGCGTACGTTTGTCTCTAAAACATTGCAACGATGCTGGGATGTATGTATTGTACAAATTAAGCAGGCCTCAGAGCCCATGTCCAACTGTACCTAGCACTTGAAGCAAAGGGCATGCAATGGTCAATGATGAATTATAGGCTTGTTGCCTCAATAAATTAGCTCAAAGGGCTTTATAAACTCTTTTTAGAAATAGAGGAGGGCGCGTGGCCCATACTATATTCTTGCTTGCCCTACGAACATAGTACAAGCAACGTCCACGATGCAGGCTTAGGCTTGTTGCCTCAAAAAATTAGCTCAAAGGGCTTTATAAACTCTTTTAGAAATAGAGGAGGGCGCGTGGCCCATACTATATATCTTGCTTGTCCTACGAGCATAGTACAAGCAACGTCCACGATGCAGGCTTAGGCTTGTTGCCTTCAAAAAATTAGCTCAAAGGGCTTTATAAACTCTTTTTAGAATTAGAGGAGGCGTGTGGCCTATACTATATTCTTGCTTGTCCTACGAGCATAGTACAAGCAATGTCCACGATGCAGGCTTAGGCTTGTTGCCTCAAAAAAATTAGCCCAAGGGGCGGGATCAAAATTTTTAAAATTAATGCAAGGCACTTGAGCCAAACAATATATTTATTGCAGTTTGAGAAATGCCCACGATGCAGGCATAGGCTTGTTGCCTTGAAAAATTCAGCCAAGAGACTGTATTGGATTGTCTGACAAAAATCAACGTGCAAAAATCATCACAAGTGCATGCAGTAGTAAAGTAACATTACTTAAACTGATTGTGTAGTTTTGTTGTCATGCAGCAAGTGTAGCAGGAACATGAGTTATGAAAGCTTCTTAGCAGAGGCACATTGTTTATCCTTCGTGTCAGAAGAGGACATAAATTTTAAACCGCAGTCAGCCAAACATATCAAATTTGATCCCTCTAGGTTTGGGTACTGTCGTCTGGAGGGGTTAAGAACTTTGATGATATCCAGTCCTTGTTAAACTTAATGAGAGTCAGTCTGTCGGCATTTTCTGTAGTCAGCCGTGACCTTCTATCAGTGACAATTCCCCCAGCGGCACTAAAAACACGCTCTGATGTCACACTAGCAGCTGGGGAGGCCAGCAAACTCCAAGGCATACAAAGACAGCTCAGTCCAAGTGTGAAGCTTGGAAACCCAGTAATTAAAGGGTACAGAGGGGTCGGTTAAGAAGCTGGTAGTGTCACACACATACTCGTTCAACATGTTTGACAATGTTTGTCTCCTATTCAAGGGGACCCGTATGCACAATCCGTTGCAGATTGGAAGGTCTGTTGAACATCGCCCAGTTGGTGGACATCTTACCACCACCTCTTCTTGACATTGTGGCTGTTTGTGTCCCAACCAAAGGCCTGCTGTGGCAAAGAGCTGCTTGTTCGGGTTTTAGCGGAGTCAGAGGGTGAAATTGACATTAAATTGTCACAACAACACTTTTGAAATAATCCATCGTTAAGCCCCTTGGTGACTGCAACAGCAGCGATGGAAACTTGTCTTTGTAGCGTGGGTCAAGGAATGTTGACAACCAGTAGAGATCGCTGTCATAGATGTTAATGACGCGTGGATCTTGGGACAGACATTGAGACATGAAGTCAGACATGTGTGCTAGGCTACAAAGACTCATCTCTTCTGTGTCACCTGAGTGATGAACAATAGGCATCATGGTCTCAAAATCGGTTCTCCGCCTCCTCCTCTTCAGCCCACCCATGCTGTACCGACATAAACCTGGGTTGGGAGTACCATCAGGTGCACATCAGTACCATGGAGAAATAAATCGTCTTCATCTTCCTCATCACAGTCTTGTTCTGCAGCCAATGTTGCCGGCTCAAATTGGCTTTCCTGGCTCTGATCGTGGATGTTAAAATCTGGATCCATAGCCCTCCGCTGTGCCCTCAATGATTCTGTTTTAAGATTCAGGAGAGAATCTTTAAGCAAACAGAGCATGGGGATGGTGGGGACTAATAATGGACTGATCACCGCTGACCAGTTTTGTGCAGTAATCGAAGTTCTCTAGAACCTCGCAAAGGTCAGCGATCCAGACCCACTCCATAGTACCAATGTGTCTTGTATTACTTCCGGGGTGACGGGCATGTTGCAGCTGATATTCCGCTATTGCCCTCTGCTGCTCATTGAACTTAGCCAACATATGGAATGCAGAATTCCATCGTGTGGGCATGTCGCAACATAACCTGTGTCTGGGTAAATTAAATTGCTGTTGAAGGGCAGATAGACTTGCAAGTGCCGTGGATGAATGTCGGAAATGTCCGCAATTTCTACGCACCTTCTCTAGTAGATCAGATAACTCCGGGTAATTTTTTCAAGAATTTCTGAACTACAAGGTTCAGCACGTGAGCCATGCAAGGCACGTGTTTGAAGGTTACCGAGCTTTATTGCTGCAACAAGGTTTCGTCCATTATCACTGACAACAAGACCTGTTTGTAGTTGCCAGTGGGGCCAGCCACTCATCTGTCTGTTGCTTAACACCTTTCCACAGCTCGATTGCAGTGTGAGGTGTGTCACCTAGACAGATCAGCTTAAGAAGAACCTGTTGTCGCCTTGCTGATGCAGTACTGCAAAGCTCCCAACTTTGACGTGATGTTGCGGACAAGTCAGCAGTGGTCAAGGAAGTAGAAGACGCACATTGTGTTGTTTGAAGTATATGAGGACGCGGACACCCGGAATGATGTTGTGCCCGCTATTCGTGGATTGGTAGGATCGCAGATATTCCACTATTTGACTTTGGGACACTCTCGACCAGGTTGATCCAGTGAGTCGTTAGTGATATCTATCTGCCCTGTCCACAACTACTTTTCCAGGTGTCAGTTGTCAGGTGAACTTTTCCGCTCACAGCATTTGTTAGTGCACGCTTCAAGTTGTTAACCACGTGCTGATGTAACGTGGGTACGGCAGTACGTGAAAAAAAATAGCGACTGGGGACAGAGTATCGTGGTGCTGCCACAGCCAACAACTCCCGAAAAGCCTCAGTAACACAAGCCTAAATGGCAGCATTTCTACAGCTACAGCTTAGAAATTTTGCGCTGTCATTTGTTGAGAAAAAGGTGTGTGGATTGGTACTTGCGCTGCCTCTCATACAGCTGTGGAACAGACAGCTGGACATTGGGGGCAGACTCACAAGTCACTTGACTACTGTCATATCTCTGGTCTAACGCAGCTTGTGAGGAGATCGTATGAGTAGGAGCTGCTGCATGAACAGTAGATGGTGAAGGACGAATCGGAGTGGCCTAACGGTGTTGAGGTCAGAAGGCCCTGATGTCGAACCCTGATTGGGCCAACCACTGACTTGGGTGCTTAACAGTCATGTGCTTACGCATACTGCTGGTGCTCAAGTTTGCTTTGCCCTGGCCTCTGCTTAGCCTGGCATTGCAGATGTTAAAATATAATGACATTTGGTACTGATGGCTATCTTTAAAAAATTTCCAGACAATGGATGTTCGTCCTTTAGGTGGTGTTGTATGAACTGGAGGATAAGTCTGGCCAACACAAACTGTAGACACAGTTTGGCCAACTGTTGTTACAGTTTGGGCAACAGTTGGTACACTTTGTGCAACAGTTGACACAATTTGGGCTTTCTGTTGTCACAGGTTGGATTATGGATAAAGGAGTAAAACCTGGGTGCTTTAGGGCGGTGGTACATAACCACTTTCCTCCTCCTGGCTGCTCTGTTGCTATGCATGTCAAGTGTCCAGGTTGGATCACTGCTCTCATCATCCACCCCCTCCTCCTCAAAGTCTTCTGGATAACGTGACTGTTCAGGCTGGCCAGATGAGATGTGTGTCTCATCATCATCATCATCATCCTCCACCTCCTGAGACGGTCTATGCCTTTGTTGAAAGGGACGTTCTTCAGGACGAGGGGAATCCAAAATTTTTCCATGAATGGAATGTACGTCTTGTTCAAGTATGTGGTCGGGCAGTGACAAAGAAAGGTCAGGTTGTATGAATGGCTGATAAGAACCAAACAAATCTTCAGAGTGTCCAAGTTCGCGGTCTAAATGTTCCTATGTCTGGCGATGGCTTGAGGAAATCGGAAGATTTTGCGGATTAGATGACCCCGCGTTGTCAGTAGCGGCACTTGAATATGGTGTCAAGGATGATGTGTGCTGCATGAACCAGTGTGTTGAGGTCTTGTCAGCCATCCAAGATGTTATTTGGTCTTGCTCTTCCAGCCTCAAGACACGTTTAGGTTGAGTACTGGGAAAATTTAGATAGCAAAAAGGTGGATCGATCAATCCTCGTCTGTCTACTTCTACCAGTGCCTTGTTGTTCACGACTGCTAGGGGCACGACCTCGTCCCTGTCCCTTTGCAAACTGTTTTTTGGGGATTTGGTGTTTTTTGGGACATTGTTGACAAATGCACAGCCACTGAGATGGAGTTAGGTGTTGCTGCAGGCGTCACTTACTGGGGGTTAAGTGTGTGCTAGCACTTGGCAGTGAAGCACCACACTACTCCCTGAAAAAATAATTACCGTATATACTCGTGTATAAGCCGGGTTTTTCAGCACAAAAAATGTGCTGAAAAGTCCCCCCTCGGCTTATACACGAGTATATACGGTAACCCATCTGTTAAAAAAGACAGATAAAATGTAAATCCTAGAAGTAAAGTTTCTGTTGGGGCTGCTGTATACAGCCCTCCCCCCCGTGGTATACCGGGCCCCCCCTGTGGCAACCTGTAAAGGAAGCGATGATTATACTTATCGGGTCGCTGTCGCCGACGCCGCCGCTCTGTCACTGTCCGTCACCGCGCTCTCTCCTGGTCGCACAGGAAATGACGTCATTTCTGTGCGCCGGTGAAGGAAGCATGAAGACCAGGAGCAGCGCGGTGACGGACGGTGACAGAGCGGCGGCGTCGGCGTCGGCGACAGCGACCCGATAAGTATAATCATCGCTTCCTTTACAGGTTGCCACAGGGGGGGCCCGGTATACCCGGGGGGAGGGCTGTATACAGCCGGGTACCGCTGTATACAGCGGGGGCTGCTGTATACAGCGGGGGCTGCTGTATACCCCTCTGGGGCTGCTAAATACCCCTCTGGGGCTGCTGTATACCCCTCTGGGGCTGCTATATACCCCTCTTGGGCTGCTGTATACCCTCTGGGGCTGCTGTATACCCCTCTGGGGCTGCTGTATACCCCTCTGGGGCTGCTATATACCCCTCTGGGGCTGCTGTATACCCCTCTGGGGCTGCTGTATACCCCTCTGGGGCTGCTATATACCCCTCTGGGGCTGCTATATACCCCTCTGGGGCTGCTATATACGCCTCTGGGGCTGCTATATACCCCTCTGGGGCTGCTGTATACAGCTCTGGGGCTGCTGTATACAGCTCTGGGGCTGCTGTATACCCTCTTGGGGCTGCTGTATATACCACTGGGGAGGCTACTGTATACTACCACTGGGGAGGCTGCTGTATACTACCACTGGGGAGGCTGCTGTATACCACTGAGGGGGCCTGTATACCACACTGCTGGGGGCTGTATACCTGTGCTGGGGTCCACCCTCGGCTTATACACGAGTCAATAGGTTTTCCCAGTTTTGGGGGCAAAAGTAGGGGGGTCGGCTTATACACGGGTCGGCTTATACACGAGTATATACGGTAAGTGCGCACAGCCACCGAGATGGAGTTAGGTGTTGCTGCAGGCGTCACTTACTGGCGGGTTAAGTATGTGCTACCACTTGGCAGTGAAGCAGCACACTAGTCCCTAAAAAAATTATTAAGTGCGCACAAGTAGTCGCACAAGTAGGTGGCGTACGTGCTATTTGCAGCTAGGAGAGCAGCAACGCACTGATCTGCCACAGACAAAATAAAGCTAAAGGGGTTTTTAGGACCCAAAATCTATCAGCTGCAAAAAAATTGTAAATAGTACCTCAGCTAAGCCTCTGACTTCAGCTATTAGCACAGCTGAGTGAGTAAGCTCAGCTATGAGGTCGCTCCTGTGAGCACTGCAAGGCTGCAGCTCCCTGCTTCCCTGCCTGCCTACAGTCCTCTACACAGTACTCCTCTGTCCTCCTGCTAGCTCTCACAAGAGCTGTTTGGGGTAAAAAATAAGGAATTTTTAAGGTTCCCTACACTGACTGACAATCCCTATGATCTGCTCCAGAATCTACCTCACCCTGCTCTAGCTCAGATCTTCAGAGAAATGTGCCAAAATGGCGGTGGCAAGGCTTATATACAGCCTTGCCTGTCATAGATGACATAGGCATCACGATGGACAGCAGCCAATCATAGTCCTGCCACAACCAACATGGCTGTGGCATTACTGAATATGATTGGCTAACATGCTTGTCCATCTTCACAAGTTTTCTGACCTAACACGCTAGGCTGTCTCGGAAGCTTTGTCGGAACATAACAGATTCTGTATTCGCGAGTCCCGAATACAGAATACAGGACCCGGAATCGTGGACTCGCTAAGACTCGCTGCTGACAGCGGGTATCCGTGAAGCGGTGCGATTCTTTAAACGATTTTGGGGAGATTCAAGCTACATAGCGATGTGATATAGCGAGTCTAGCGAGTGAGAAAATGTAAACTGACAAAACTAGGATTGCCATTGACTTGCATTGGACTCGTTACTGTGCGAGTAATCGCTGGGAAACTCGCAGAGTACCGAGTCCTGCGAGTCCCTTACTACTCGCCGAGTAACGAGTCCTAGCGAGTAGATTCGCCCATCACTAGTTAAAATGTAAATATGTTTTTCTTGTTTTTATGTAAAAATGTAAATACGTCACTAAGCAACCACCATGCGTACGTACCTACAGGACTTACTGTATGAACTTTTAAAACTTTCTTGAATTTTTATTCTTAAAAATGGACCGTTAAGCCATACGACTCGTTGTCGCAAAGACTTTGTGTAAATATATTACTTCATCAGCCAATGGTAGAAGGACTAATCACCAAAGTCACTGCTTTTCCAAATGTTATGTGTTTTTTGTAATTTTTTTGCTTTTGAGACTTTGTACATTTTTCATTGTTCTTTATTACTGTTATGTTTTTGCAAAAAGGTTTCCCTCAGTCCAGGAGTACTGAATTTCACAAGGGGGAATGTGGCACCCCAGAGTCTGGATACCACAATGTCATTATCTCCCTTGGGGGGTAGTGTGATACCTGAGAGCAACAGAGGGTATCCACACCAGGCAAAACCAAAGCACACAACACCTTTCTGCCTCCAGGCCTGAAGCAGGAGCTCTAAGCCCGGGTTCAGGGTAGCTCCCTATAAATTCTGGTCTGGGGCTGAGTTAGTCAGTTCAGTTCCTAGGAGGACTGTGAAGAGGACCTGTGGACTGGAGCAGTGCTAAGCTTGTCCCATGAGAGCTAGACCTAGCTTGAGTCCTAGCTCCATATAGTATAATGCAGGTTCAGTTCTCCATGTAGTGCAGCCCCTATAGTACAGCCTTATATATGCAGCCTCATAGCTCTCCATTAGTGCAGCCTTATATCTCTCTATATAGTGTGTTATATATGCAGCCTTATTCATGCAGCCCTACCGAGATCTGAAATATAGAATTAGTGACAACTGCACAAAACAGTAGACTCACTCCAAAACCCAGTGTCACCCCACATGTTAGCCTATGCCAGTAGTGGAGTCTTCTGCTCTCCTCCTCTGTCCCCCACTCTTCACCTCTGTGCCCCACTCTCCACCTCCTCCTGTGTCTTCTGCTCTCCTCCTCCTCTGTCCCCCATTCTTCTGTGTCCCACACTCTCCTCCTCTGTCCCCGTTCTCCTGTGTCTCCTACTCTCCTCCTCCATCCCCCGTTCTCCTGCGTCCCCTGCTCTCCTCCTCCTGTGTCCCCCACTCTCCTCCTCCTCTGTCCTCCATTCTCCTGTGTCCCTCACTCTCCTTCTCCTCTGTCCCCAGTTTCTCCTGTGATCCCCACTCTCTTCCTCCTGTGTCCCTCGCTCTCCTCCTCCGTCCACTGTACTCCTGTGACCCCTGCTCTCCTCCTCCTCTGCCCCTGTTCTCCTCTGTCCCCCGCTCTCCTCCTCCTCTGTCCCCCATTCTCCTGTGTCCCCCACTCCCCTCCTCCTCTGTCACCTGCTCTCCTGTGTCCCCCACTCTCCTCCTCCTCTGTCCCCCCTCTCCTCCTCTTGTGTCCCCCGCTCTCCTCCTCCCGTGTCTCCATTCTCCTGTGTCCCCCACTCTCCTCCTCCTCTGTCCCCAGTTCTCCTGTGATCCCCACTCTCTTCCTCCTGTGTCCCTGCTCTCCTGTGCCCTCGCTCTCCTCCTCCTTCCCCTGTCCTCCTGTGTCCCCCGTTCTCCTCCTCCTCTATCTCCGTCCTCCTGTGTCCCCCACTCTCCTCCTCCTCTGCCCTCCGTTCTCCTCTGTCCCTGCTCTCCTTCTTCTGTTTGTCCCCCCTCTCCTCCTCCTCTGTCACCCATTCTCCTGTGTCTCCCGCTCTCCTCCTCCTCTGTCCCTGTTCTCCTCCTCTGTCCCCTGCTCTCCTCCTCCTCTGTCCTCCATTCTCCTGTGTCCCCCACTCTCCTCCTCCTCTGTTCCCACTTCTCCTGTGATCCCCACTCTCTTCCTCCTGTGTCCCCGCTCTCCTGTGTCCCTCACTCTCCTCCTCCATCCCTCTGTGTCCCCATTTTCCTCCTCCTCTATCCCCTGTCCTCCTGTGTCCCCCGCTCTCCTCCTCCATCCCCTGTCCTCGTGTGTTTCCATCCTCCTCCTCCTCTATCCCCTGTCCTCCTGTGTCCCCTGCTCTCCTCCTCCTCTGCCCCCTCATTCTCCTCTGTCCCCCGCTTTCCTCCTCCTGTGTCCCCCGCTCTCCTCCTCTGTCCTCCATTCTCCTGTGTCCCCCACTCTCCTCCTCCTCTGTCCCCCGTTCTCCTGTGTCTACTACTTTCCTCCTTCTCTGTCCCCCGCGCTCTTCTCCTCCTGTGTCCCCCACTCTCCTCCTCTGTCCTCCATTCTCCTGTGTCCCCCACTCTCCTCCTCCTCTGTCCCCAGTTCTCCTGTGATCCCCACTCTCTTCCTCCTGTGTCCCCGCTCTCCTGTGTCCCTCACGCTCCTCCTCCTGTGTCCCCCCGCTCTCCTACTCCTCTGTCCTCCATTCTCCTGTGTCCCCCACTCTCCTCCTCCTCTGTCCCCCGTTCTCCTGTGTCCACTACTCTCCTCCTCTTCTGTCCCCCGCGCTCTTCTCCTCCTGTGTCCCCCCGCTCGCCTCCTCCTCTGTCCTCCATTCTCCTGTGTCCCCCACTCTCCTCCTCCTCTGTCCCCAGTTCTTTTGTGATCCCCACTCTCTTCCTCCTGTGTCCCCGCTCTCCTGTGTCCCTCACTCTCCTCCGTTCCCCTGTGTCCCCCGTTCTCCCCTGTCCCCCCGCTCTCCTTCTCCTCTGTTCCCCGTTCCCCTCCTCCTGTGTGTCCATCGCTCTCCTCCTCCTCTGTCCCCCGCTCTCCTGTCTCCTTTGCTCTCCTCCTCCTTTGTCCCCCGGTACTTTCCTCCTCTCACTTCTCTTCTTCTCTTCTGTGAGTATTCAGCAACAGGGTGTCCTCACTTCCTGAATGAGCGGCCAGGACAAAACACACAGCGGGACACTGAGGAGTCTGCGGCCAGACTCTCTGGACCTCCAGAAGCTCACGCTCCATCCTGAGATGCAGCACGTAACGCAGCAGTTGCAGGAGTTTCAAAGCTGCCACGCCACCGCGTTCTCCTGTCCTCCGGCAGCCGGAATCAACCGCCTGGGGACTGGCCTGGCAGAGCACTATGCAGAGACATGGACATGCGTCCTAGGGATGCACATCCATGTAAAGCAGGTGCAGGGTTTCAGGGTGACCGTGGGTGGTACGCCACTGGCCCTGATACATTGAAGTACCCAGAAAAAGTTTCAGAAGTCCCCTTACCTGCGAAACCAAAAGAAGAAGAAGTGATGCATACAGTACTTGGAGACTTTTATAAGACGTGGACACAGTACAATGGAGCAGTTGATGTTCCTGTTAGCCTTTCCCCAAACAGTGGTACCTCAACCAGCAAGACATGAAGAACTGCAAGCTGAGGTTTTAGAAGCCGCATCTGTAGTGGAACAGGAAGTACCACCCCGTGCTAACAGTGAATCTGTCATGCCCATGGTAAGTCTAAGAAGTCGCAGAAAGCTGCCTAACCTATCTGTATGACATAGGCCTACTTGTAGTACAGACACTAGTGGGACACCAACAGACACGTTAGACTAGGTTAGGTAATCAATAGAAGTGTTGCGAAGATCTCAGGGCAGTACCAGTCAAATTCCAGTTAGATACCCGGATTAATAGTGCAGTTCAGCTAAGTTAAAATGTAAATATGTTTTTCTTGTTTTTATGTAAAAATGTAAATACGTCACTAAGCAACCACCATGCGTACGTACCTACAGGACTTACTGTATGAACTTTTAAAACTTTCTTGAACTTTTATTCTTAAATATGGACCATTAAGCCATACGACTCATTGTCGCAAAGACTTTGTGTAAATATATTTATTCATCAGCCAATGGTGGAAGGACTAATCACCAAAGTCACTGCTTTTCCAAATGTTATGTGTTTTTGTAATTTTTTTGCTTTTGAGACTTTGTACATTTTTCATTGTTCTTTATTACTGTTATGTTTTTGGTAAAAGGTTCCCTCAGTCCAGGAGTACTGAATTTCACAAGGGGGAATGTGGCACCCCAGAGTCTGGATACCACAATGTCATTATCTCCCTTGGGGGGTAGTGTGATACCTGAGAGCAACAGAGGGTATCCACACCAGGCAAAACCAAAGCACACAACACATTTCTGCCTCCAGGCCTGAAGCGGGAGCTCTAAGCCCGGGTTCAGGGTAGCTCCTCTATAAATTCTGGTCTGGGCCGGAGTTAGTCAGTTCAGTTCCTAGGAGGACTGTGAAGAGGACCTGTGGACTGGAGCAGTGCTAAGCTTGTCCCATGAGAGCTAGACCTAGCTTCAGTGACCTGTAGGCAAGGGTCTGAGGAAGTGTAGGAGAGCCTGGGGAGAGGAGTGGTGTTGAGCTCAGCCCAGAGGAGTAAGCACCAAGAAACAGACGCCAGAGTCCAAGGCTATACAGGGCCTAATGTCCCTGCAGCCAATACCGGAGGGTGGGGGATTCCAAGTCCCCCATCCACACCAAACTGCCTGGAAGCAAAACAGTGTGAAGAGCCCAGGAACAGCGGCCAAAGAAGTGGGGCTGGAGAAGGACTCAAGCTGCCTGTCATACGGCACACAGCAGGATAGACAGAGGACCACAGCTAAGCTTAAGCATGCCGCAGGGACCTTCTAGAAGAGTGCACAGCAGGGAGGCCTCAGAACTTGCCAGGTGAGGAGAGCCCCGAGTTGCTCCCAGGTTGCTGGACTCCAGCAATATTATCTGTCCTTGTGCCAGTGTTGCACCATGCTAGTCAGCGCGCTACAAAAGGGTACTGCACCCCTAACAGAAGATGCAGTATGCTTTGTCTTGGTAGGGGGTAGTAGAATCCTGAAGCTCCATCACCACACACACACACCTAGTTATAGGGGACCAATCAGACACCTGTTACTAGGGTAACCGGTCCTGATGGGAGTAGAGCTAGGTTATATAGTGAGTGGGGAAAGTAGGAAGAGTAGCAGAAGTACAGAACAGAGTGTGAGAGTGCAGTGAAAAGTAAGAACAGTGAAGAGTAAAGAGTAACAGAAAAACAGGAGAGGAGGAGAAGTAACGGGGAGGGCACCTCAACCTGGTGACCCAGAAGAGAAAGGGGCAGAAAGAAGGTAACTGAATCACCCTGGCCCAGTCAGAAGCGGGTACCGACTCCGACGTGGATCAGAGGTCCATTCCTGAACCGCAAATTACCGGCGTGGTCGCTGTCTTCTTAGGAGCACAATCCAACCACCCTAAATCAAGCACGGTCTCCACTAGAAGCACTAAACAGAGTTGGGTTCCTTTGGAGAGATAAAGGGTTCCCTATCACCCGACGGGCCCGGTTCAAGAAGTGGGATTGTGCAGACACCACAGAGAAAGGATAGAGAAAGTGATAGAGAAAGGACATCAGCGGTGCTTCAGAGGGACATTACTCACTGCCAGGACCACCCGCTCCACTACCCTGACTGAAACAACTGTTTACCCTGTAAGACTGCAGATTACCGGAGTAAAGTACCTGTTCAGAGTGAGCAACGTGTCTTTGTTCCTTACTGATGAACTATAATTTATCTGCCTTGCACCACACCGCAGAAGCTGTGCAGCCCCATTCCAACATTGCTGCCCTATTCCATCACTATCAACCTACAGCCCCGGGGAACCCGCTCATCCTGTAGAGAGCTACAACACCTTGCTGCCGCTCATCACCCTGGAGGTCCCAGCAGTGCCGATGCCATCATCGGACCTACAGGTGGTGTCACGATTTACTTTATTCCCTGATTGGCTGAGCGCTGTGGGATTCAAATCTCCCGCCAAGCCGCACTCTGCTTCGCTGATTGGTTGCCGCCGACCATGGCAACCAATCAGTGTTCTTGGCGCGTGATTTAAATTGCGCTTTGCTGATTGGTCGCCGCGATCCGCGTGACATCCGTGTGTGCACGGACCAGAGCCAGAAGATTTAAGTGTTAAAATGAAGAATTTTATGCTCACCTGCCTCCAGTGCTGTCTGCTCCTCTCACCTCCTCTAGCACTGTCTGCTCCTCTCTACCTCCTTCAGTGATGTCTGCTCCTCTCACTTCCCTCCAGTGCTGTCTGCTCATCACACTTCCCTCCAGCGCTGTCTGCTCATCTCACTTCCCTCCAGCGCTGTCTGCTCCTCTCACTTCCCTCCAGCGCTGTCTGCTCCTCTCACTTCCCTCCAGTGCTGTCTGCTCCTCTCACTTCCCTCCAGTGCTGTTGTGGTGCCCTGCTCACGCAGGTAGCCACAGACTTCTCTAATGCACAGCTGGGTTTCCACAGCAGGTACCTACTACATACAACACCTTCCACCCCGACACAGTAGGGGGAGCTCAACTTGCTGCCCTTAGGCAAGATCCTTTATAAATACTGCTGCTGGGGGAGGAGATAGTCAGAGTGTGCAGACGCTAGGAGAGCTGCGAAGACATCCTGGTGGTCGGTGCCGCGATTAGACTCGAACCAATGACCCGGAGTGGCCCTTCTGCATCCCGCAAGCCTAAGTGGGGACAGAAGGCAAGGAGCAGATAGAAAAAGGGAGTGAGGAACCTGAAAGAGTTTGCCCAAAGAAGTACCGGATATTGGGGATCCGCACCTGTGGGATACTCCAGGACCACAGAAAACCCCGCTGCACCATGGAGGCTTCAGCCACCCGGTTTTCCCCTGTGGGTCAAGAGAGGAGCCAGACACAGCAGTACAGCACCTCAGTGATCAGATAGGGTAACCCGGAGACCGAACAGAAGGAGAGAGGGAGAGAACATCAGAGTCAGGAAGAGAGAGGAGGCAAGACTGGCTGCAAGCAGAATGTGCTTCATACACCACACAAGTATCAGAGGAGGCCTTATACCTGGTCACCTGTCAGTGCCATGGACAACTTTACCTGCCGAACATCAGTAAAAGGTAAAAGAGACTTTACGGTGTGCATGTATCATTCCTCTCCATTCCTGGTACCCCTCATAGACTGTTCCAACACTCCTCATCCCAGCCACAGCTCCTCTCCAAGCTGCCCCTTCTCACTACGCTGCCCCGGAGGTCCAGTCCTACCTGTAGAGGACTTTACCAACTCAGCTGCAATACCACCGATCTCCGGCGGACTGTGGCGGCACTGGTGAATTATCACCAGAAACTACAGGTGGCGTCACAACATCAATTGTACATAGTCCCCTGTAAATATCGACCCCCTTTTTCAAAGATAGGCCCGGGACACGGGATCAAGCCCGGCCGCCATTCCCCGTGACACTGTTAACCCCTTCGAGGCCTGGTACCTGGAGTACCCCAAAGCATGGGCTCGACATATATTTCCTGACATCACGAACAGGATCCTGTGCCCGGTATCACCGGGTACTGTGTGCCGTGATATTGACTGTATTGAGTGACTGTTTAAACTACGCCACCATTACTGTGCCAAAGAGCGGGAAGAAGGGGGGCGTGCCTGCCTGTAAAGCGTGAACCTGAAGCCCGCTCCTAGCTCAGCCAAGCATTCCCGAGCGCTGCGGCCTAATCCTGAAACTCCCAAACTTAACTCCTTAAGGACTAGCTTTGATTCACTAGGGGGCCTCCAACATGTCGGCCTCCTCCAGCGACGACGAAGGTGCGTACGCTGACCCTAGGAATTACACCAAAACACCAATGGCTGCCTCCAGTAACACTACGAGCACCACCGGGGCACCGTGTGCACTCGCCCCAATAATGCCGATGTCACTCCTATACATCCCGGGGGCCAAGTCGTTGCCCCAGTATGACGGACGCCCTGATACGCTGGATGAGTTTAAATGAAAAATCAATAGCGTACTGGATATGTATGCAATGACCGGCCAACCACGCGCTGCTGTGGTACTCGGACAGTAAACTGGCGCAGCGGAGAAGGACAGTGCGTCCAGGTCTGCTGCTGAACGCAAATCCGCCTCTGCTATCTATTATATAATTGCCTAGAATTCTATTTCCGGCCAAAAGCCAACTTCCGTGGCTTTGTCCGGAGATAAAATGTCCGGAGATAAATGACCGGAGATAAGTGACGTCACCAGCGTCACCAGCGTTTACTACACCCGCTCAGGGTGGACCAAGATGCCGGCCCTAAGCGGAGCGGACCTCAGGAAGGTCCGCTGCGCTTAGGGCCGACCACCGGCGGACATTTATCTCCGGAGCGGCCCCGAGGTAGCCGGGAGCCGAGCTCGGCTCCCGGCTACCTCGCGCCGCCGGAGCGAGCCAGGGATCTCCGTGCCGGGCAGATCCGCGGCTCAGCTCCGGGGAGCTGCGAGCCAGCCGGGATTTGCCCGGTACCCGCCGCCGCAATTCTGATTGCTCGCTCGCTTGCTAAGAAGTGAAAAAAAATTTAAAAGATGGTACCGTGTTTCTCGGCACTCTTCTCATTGGTCGCCGTCAGGCGCGAGCTACCAATGAGAAGAGTGGGGCGGGCCACGGCGCCATATTTGAAATCCAAAGTTCCCGCTGGATTTCAAATATGGCGCCATGCCCCGCCCCACTCTTCTCATTGGTCACTCGCGCCTAGCGCCGACCAATGAGAAGAGCGCCGCCATCTTTAACATTTTTTTTTGTTTAACATTCTTAGATTTTGAAACATGGCGTCGTGCCGCCGCTTGAATCTGATTGCGAGCGACCAATCAGAATTGCAGCGCCACTGCCGGGCAAATCCCGGCTGCCTCGCGGCTCCCCGGAGCTGAGCTGCGGATATGCCCAGCACCGAGATTCCTGGTGCAGGGTAGCCGGGAGCCGAGCTCCGGCTACCTCGCGCTCGCTCCGTGCCCCGCTATTCTGATTGGTCGCTCGCGGCTGCTGGCGACCAATCTGAATAGCGCCGCGATTTATGGCGCCAGACTTCAAATACACTGTACTCAGTGTATTTGAAATATGGCGCCATAGCGCCTGCCGCTATTCTGATTGGTCGGCCTGCTGAAGGCGCTGACCAATCAGAATAGCGGCGCGATCAATGCTGCCATATTTAAAAGACACTCAGCACACTGTATTTGAAGGATGGCGAAATACAGCGCGCCGCTATTCTGATTGGTCGGCGCGCTGAGCGCGGCGACCAATCAGAATAGCGGTGCGCTGTATGGCGCCTTACTTCAAATACACTGTACTCAGTGTATTTCAAATATGGCGCCGTAGAACCCGCCGCTATTCTGATTGGTCGGCGCGCTGAAGGCGCCAACCAATCAGAATAGCGCCGCGCGCTATGCCGCCATATTTGAAATACACTGAGTACAGTGTATTTCAAGTATGCCGACATACAGCGCCCCGCTATTCTGATTGGTCGGCGCGCTGAACGCGGTGACCAATCAGAATAGCGCCGCGCTCTATGGCGCCATACTTCAAATACACTGTACTCAGTGTATTTCAAATATGGCGGCATAGAACCCGCCGCTATTCTGATTGGTCGGCGCGCTGAAGGCGCCAACCAATCAGAATAGCGCCGCGCGCTATGCCACCATATTTTAAATACACTGAGTACAGTGTATTTAAAGTATGGCGCCGTACAGCATGCCGCTATTCTGATTAGTCGGCGCCTTCACCGCGCCGACCAATCAGAATAGCGGCGGGCGCTATGCCGCCATCTTTGACATACACTGAGTACAGTGTATTTGAAGGATGGCGCCATACAGCGCGCCGACCAATCAGAATAGCGGCGCGCTGTATGGCGCCATCCTTCAAATACACTGTACTCAGTGTATGTCAAAGATGGCGGCATAGCGCCCGCCGCTATTCTGATTGGTCGGCGCAGTGAAGGCGCCGACTAATCAGAATAGCGGCATGCTGTACGGCGCCATACTTTAAATACACTGTACTCAGTGTATTTAAAATATGGTGGCATAGCGCGCTGCGCTATTCTGATTGGTTGGCGCCTTCAGCGCGCCGACCAATCAGAATAGCGGCGGGTTCTATGCCGCCATATTTGACATACACTGAGTACAGTGTATTTGAAGGATGGCGCCATACAGCGCGCCGCTATTCTGATTGGTCGGCGCGCTGAACGCGGCAACCAATCAGAATAGCGCTGCGCTTTATGGCGCCTTACTTCAAATACACTGTACTCAGTGTATTTCAAAGATGGCGGCATAGCGCCCGCCTCTATTCTGATTGGTCGCCGGCAGCCGCGAGCAACCAATCAGAATAGTGGGGCATGGAACGAGCGTGAGGTAGCCGGGTCCCGGCTCCCGGCTACCTCGCGCCGGGGATCTCGGTGCCGTGGCGCCGCAATTCTGATTGGTCGCTCGCTTGCGAGCGACCAATCAGATTCAAGCGGCGGCACGGCGCCATGTTTCAAAATCTAAGAATGTTAAAAAAAAAAATGTTAAAGATGGCGGCGCTCTTCTCATTGGTCGGCGCTAGGCGCGAGCAACCAATGAGAAGAGTGGGGCGGGGCACGGCGCAATATTTCAAATCCAGCGGGAACTTTGGATTTCAAATATGGCGCCGTGGCCCGCCCCACTCTTCTCATTGGTCGCTCGCGCCTGACAGCGACTAATGAGTAGAGCGCCGAGAAACACGGCGCCATCTTTTAAAAAAATTTTTTTCACTTCTTAGCTTTTTAAAGATGGCGCTTTGCCGCGGCTTGAATCTGATTGGTCGCTCGCAAGCGAGCGACCAATCAGAATTGCGTCGGCGGTACCGCGGCTCCCCGGAGCTGAGCCGCGGATCTGCCCGGCACGGAGATCGCCGGCGCGACGTTGCTGGGACCCGACCTCGGCTCCCGGCTACCTCGCGCCCGCTCCGCTGGCACGAGCTAGCCTGGAGCCGACGTCGGCTCCCGGCTAACACGCGCCCGCTCCATGCCCGGCTCCGCTATTCTGATTGGTTGCTCGCAGCTGCTGGCGGACAATCAGCATAGCACCGCGCCATCTGTAAAATCTATTTTGTAACATCAGATTCAAAACATGGCACCGTTTCTCGCGGCGCGCTTCTGATTGCTCGGCGCCTGTGCGAGCGACCAATCAGAATCGCGCCGCTCTGCGACACACTCCGCCCGCCATTTTAAGGCGCTCATTTTGATTTTTTACCTCAGACACAGTTTCTACTGCGTGGAGGCGGTCCCAGTGACGTCGCACTTCAAGCTCCTGCCTAATTTCGTCAAAAAAGAGCTAAGACTATTTACCTATGCTATATATATTTCGTTGTGAAGTGGTTCAGTGACATTTTCACACCAATATTGAACTTCTGTTTGGTGTTTTCTCTATATATACTGCCTATTGTTCACTGACTGTTATACTGAGAGACTGCCATTTATTAACCTCTTCTGTGCCAACTCTGCACACTGGTACATTGCTCTATTATTTGCCACATAAGGACATTGTCCATTATTGCTGAGCAATTTCTCTGCAATATAAACTGCCTATTATTAATATCTGCATTCCTGCAAAGAACTACTGCCTATTATTAACTAGCTATTTTCCTACTACCTGACGCTGCATCTTATTAACCTGTTGTTTGCCACTACCACGCTTAAAGCTCTTTACCTTTGCCAACATGAGCTCTAATAGCAAGTATACTAATGACGCAGAGCGAAAAGCCGCCGATGCCGCACGTAAACGCAAACAGCGTGCTAACAAAAGTACAGAGGACAGATGCAAGACCCTGGACACTGTTATGTATACTAATGACACACAGCTAAAAGTTGATGATGCCGCACGTAAGATCAGGTCTGATAGAAAGTATATTAATGATGCAGATCTAAAAGCCGCCGATGCCGCATGTAAGGCCACACAGCGTGCTAACAAGAGTACACAGGACACATGCAAGACCCTGGACACTGTTATGTGTACGAATGACACACAGCTAAAAGCTGCTGATGCCGCACGTAAGATCAGGTGTGATAGGAAGTATATTAATGACGCAGAGCTAAAAGCCGCCGAAGCCGCACGTAAGGCCACACAGCGTGCTAACGAGACTACAGAGGACAGATGCAAGCGCCTGAAAACTGTTAATACTGCTTTCATTAAACGCGTCACTAATGAGTCTTTTGAAGAAAAAACTAATCGATTAACTAATAAAGCTGCTGCTGCACGCCGTCAACGTTGCAAACATAATATTTCCACGTCCTAAGTCATAGATTCTGCCCACAATACAGCTTCTAAAACTGCATTCATTGAAAGTGCGCTGCCTGAACCTCCTGCAACCGTTGGTAAATCTGCACGTAAGCGCAAACACTGTCCTACTGACACTCCAAATGATAAACGCCGTCGCCTGCACACCGTTAACTCTGCTTATAATACATGCTTCACACCTGACTCTTCTAAGGCAACAAACAATCCATTACCAAATGCAGCTGCTGCACGCTGTGAACGACGCAAAAAACCCCTTGCACCTCCACATTGATAGACCCTGACCACGATACACCTTCTAACTCCTCAGTGATTGAATCTGTGGACAGTGAAGATCCTCCACCAGGTCCACGCTTTATTTATGTTGGCTTACAGAACCATTCCAATGCTCTGTTACCACAACCTCTACATCCTACAGGTTTTATTAATGATGACAGTACTGTAGTAGAACACACCTGTGGTCCTATTAACTATTTATGTCAACATTGTGAAGCATTCCATTTTAATGCTGAGATACCAGCAGATAAAAATTTTACTCTGTGTTGTCACAAGGGTAAAGTCCATATACCTATACCCCAATATCCCGAGGTCTTTAAACGATTGCTGACAGGGGAGAGTGAGTTCAGTAAGAATCTCATGGAAAACATCCGTAGTATTAACAGCTCATTTGCTTTCGCCTCCATGGGTGCCAATATTTCCCCTCCACCTGGACATGGTCCTTACTGTTTCCGCATACATGGACAAATATATCTTCGTACTGGAACACTACATCCCTCTGATGATCAAGTTCCAGCTTATGCCCAACTGTATATTTTGGATACCGATACTGCGAATGAACAACGTTTAAACTGTCAACAAAATCAAAAATGTCATCCCACTTTGATGAGTAGATGAGTATAATTGCTCTTCAATTAGACAATGTAAATCCCTTTGTTGCTGCTTACAAAATGTTACGGGATGTGGAACATGAAGAACATCTTAAAGCTGAAGCCCTTAAACAAGATCGGAATCAAGACCCTCGCCGATATAATAATCCAACTGTCAATGAAGTTGCTGTCGTATTTGAAAATGACAATGGAGAGCCACCATTCCATCGTGATATTTTAATACATTTAAAACCTGACCCCAAAAATCCTTTGGCGCCAAGAGCACAACAGGTCAGCATTCTACACAGTAATTTAGATGCTTTACTCTATCCTTTATTTTTCCCTTATGGAGACCAGGGCTGGCATGATGGACTCAAACATCAAGGGCAAAGTCCACGCAGGATTACACAACTGCAATATTATTGCTATGTGCTGTCTGTCCGTAATCAGTTTAATCCAATCCTGAATGGTGGCAAACTCACTCAGCAGTACTTAGTGGATGCTTATGTGAAAATCGAGGCTAATCGCCTAAATTATATCCATCAACACCAAAAGGATTTGAAAGTAGAGGATTATTGCGTACTCCAGGAACATCTCCAGAAAAAATCCATTGAGAAGGGCATCCCCATTGGAAAAACAGTCATTTTACCATCTTCGTTTGAAGGCAGTCCCAGGAATATGCAGCAGCGGTACCAGGATGCCATGGCTATTGTGACTAAATATGTTTGCCCTGATCCATTTATCACCATGACCTGTAATCCGAAATGGAGTGAGATTACTCAGAATTTGGAACCTTGGCAGCGTGTGGAACACAGACCTGATTTGGTAGCACATGTTTTCAAAAAAAACTGGAAGCACTCTTGAAAGACATTCACAACGGATTATTTGGGAAAGTTTGCGCTATGGTTCATGTAATTGAATTTCAAAAACGTGGCCTTCCACATGCTCACATTTTAATTGTTCTAGACAGCAACTCCAAATTAAGAACTAAGGAGGGAACTTCCGGTTCCGGCGCTCCGGGCATGACAGGGTGAGCGCTGAGCTCCGGGACACCGCGCCGCTAATCCGCAGCCATCACCGCGATCCCTCGCAAAGTCACAACCGCCAAGGTGGCGGGGACACACAGAGCCGTGGGGACATTGGACCGGTACGTTTTAAGGAGCGCCAGGCGAGAGGAAACAGGGGCACAGAGGAAGATCAGCCAGAGCGGGCCCCAGTCTAAAATGGCGGCGGAGGGGAAGGGCTGCAGCTTCACACCGCACAGCAGAAGCAGCTCCAGTGGTAGGAGCTCAAGGTCAGATAACGGCACAGGCACAGCCAGTAAAGCACTGCGGGAGACGCAGGGGGGGCGAGCGGTGGAGGTGGAGGAGAGAGGGGAAGAGATGGTGCCAGAAACCCCCCTCATGAGCCAAAATGGTGGTGATTACAATACAATACTGCCCCAAGGGAGTCATACTGGGATAGATGTGAAGGAGCTGGCCAGGGAAGTGGCCCCATATATCACAGCAGACCTAAAAACAGCTCTAAAGGAAGTATTTTCAGAAGCGATTTCAGATGCTATCATAGATGTGAAACAGGTCACAGAGCAACATGGTGAAAGGTTACTGGAAGCCGAACGAAGATTAGCTGAGGCAGAGGACAGAATCACCAGCCTTGAGAGACATGTGCATCCCTGCAAAAATACTCAGCCTATACGGAAGACAAAATAGACGATTTAGAAAATCGCTCGAGGCGTAACAACCTGAGGATGGTGGGGCTCCTTGAGTCTTTCACAAATAACCAACTAGATGACATCTGGGAAATTGAATTACCAAAAGCCCTGGGAATCAAGTTTAAATGTAAAATTGAAAGGGTGCACAGGGTGGGTCCCCCAAAGAACCCTCCTGCTGGTCCCCGCCAAGTTATAGCCAAGTTTTTGGACTTTAAAGAGAAAGAATTACTGCTCAGAGAGTATAAAGCAAGTTATGTACCGCTAATAATCAAAGGACATAAAGTGCGATTATATGGAGATTTTTCAGCGGAAGTGACACGTAAGCGAAAGTCGTTCAATGAGGCTTGCACCCTTCTCTATAAGAGAAATATCAGGTTCCAGATGGCTTTTCCTGCTACATTGAGATTCCGAGCTCCTAATGGGGACATGGTGGCCTTTAATAACAATAAATCTGCAATGTCCTTCTTGAAAAGTGTAATTACAAGCACCCGAAACAACAAAGCTCCGACGGAGGACAGACAGGCATTGGCACACAGTCAGGACGAAGAGGTGGGAGAGAAACATGGCCTGGATGGTGGAGAAGGAGACGGAGATAAAGAATCCAGAAACAACTGGACACAAGTGACCTACAAAAGACAATCGCCGAGGGGAGACAAACTGGAGGCCAAAGAACAGAGATCATCTACTCCAAGGGGCCCAAAGAAGATGAACAACACTAGGGCATGAGAGTCCTAAAGAGGATGGATTGAATATTCGAAATAAGAACTGGCATAATCATTGAGACGGGGATGGATAACTTTCACGGAATGAACATGGAGCAGGTGGAGGGGGATGGGGACTGACACTCCCCTCACAGACTACCCTGCTCCCCTCTGCTGCCTGTCCCCCCGCTGTTTTTTCCCCCCCTCTCACTCCTCCCATGCCTCTTCCCCTCCCTCCTCGGAAATCTGCCCCCTTTCCCCCTCCATTCCCCCCCCCCTTCTCCCCCTTTTTTTTTTTTCTCTCTTTCCTAACTAGCCGTGGATACTCTACTTCACCAGGGCAGATGTACTTGGACGGGAAATGGGAGATATTGGAATGCTTTATCATAATATGTTGGTATCTTCTGACTGAAGCAATGTTTCAGGAGATATGGGGGGTGGGTGGGGTGGGGGGTGAGAGTAACGCTAAAGTTATTTATCCTAAAGAAATGGGCATTCGAAACAGGTCTGATTAATGTTTTATTTTTTCAGTGTGTCTATAGATCTTTGATTGCTTAAACATCTTAGAAATCATCCGAGAGGATTGGTTTAATACTGAGTGATGTAAAATGTTGAATTTATATAATAGAGAACAGATGGCGCGGTTCAAATTAGCCATAGTCATGAGTAGAAAAAAGGAAGTCGTCAACTTTTCATAGATACCATGGGAGTGCCTTTGTTCCTATTTGAATTTGGGCTATCTATATGTTTTTATATGTATTGTATGTGGTTCTAAAGTTTTATATTCTAGTTGCCTCCAAGATAACAAACAAATTGAAAGACTATGCCCTCATTGTAAAAAAAACAAGACATACCAAAGCCTAATCCCTAAGCCAACAAGGGGAAATAACACAAGGTGGACCCATATAACCTTTAAGGCTGGCTTCACACTTGCAGATGCATCTGCAGCGTTTTGCAGATGCATCTGCAAGTATCAGCGTGCAGACCGCGGCCGTGTGTGAATGCTCTCATTGATTCCTATATGTGAGCCGTAAGCAGGCGTATGCCTGCTTACAGATCACACTCTCCCGCCCGCAGCATGGACGCGAGATGTTGCGTCCATAGTGCGGGCAGGAGTGTGTGATCTGTCAGCAGGCATACACCTGCTTACGGCTCACATTATAGGAATCAATGAGAGCATTCAGACCGCGGTGCGCCCTATTATAAACATAGGGGAAGCGGTCTGCATGCTGATACTTGCAGATGCATCTGCAAAACGCTGCAGATGCATCTGCAAGTGTGAAGGCAGCCTAAGATTATGAGCCATGATTCGCTTGATAACATGGAATGTAAAGGGCCTTAGGTCGCCCAACAAAAGGTTCATGATCCTCAGACACCTGAAAAAACTGAAAGCAGACATAGCCATGTTGCAAGACACTCATCTGCAGTCACATGAATTTCATTATATGCAAAAATTATGGGTGGGATCGATATGGGGATCAGGTGCCCAAAATAAAAAAGCGGGAGTCATGATACTAGTAAATAAGCATTTAGCCCATAGCTTAATATCTGCCTCACAAGACCAGGAAGGGAGAAAGATACATGTTCAGTTAAGGTTACAAGATTAGAACTTTAGCCTGTATAACATATATGCACCTAACACATCACGTTCACAATTTTTTAGGGAATTAAATACGGACTTAGCCCAAGACTCTAACCAAAATGTAATAGTAGGTGGGGATTTTAATGAGGTGATGCAACCAGAAGTAGACAGGCAACGAAGTGTCTTGAGGGAAATGAACCCTCGGCAAGTGGAAAGGGAGGGGGAGGAGTTGACTGATATGATGCATAGGGTGGGAATGATGGATGCGTGGAGAACCTTACATCCTCAGGATATAGAATTTAACACACTTCTCTCATGCACACGCTTCTTGGTCGAGGATAGACATACTACTCACCAATGAAACTGTGTTACGCAGGATAGAAGCGGTGGACATAGAACCGATGATTATTTCTGACCACAGTCCGGTAAGAATTGACCTGATGGATACATATCCGAAAGGTTTGCACTTTTTATGGAGGTTACCCTCATATCTATCTAAAGACGGTGATTTCAAACTCAAATTGAAAGAGTGGTGGTCTAAATTCTCTATAGACAATGCCGAGCATAAAGAGAGCAGTAAACTCTTCTGGGAAACGGGTAAAGTGGTAATCAGGGGATACATCATGGCATACACGGCAACTTATAAGAAGAAGGTGAGAGAAAAATTTCTTCAAACAAGCGCACGAATCTCTGAGGCTTACCAAAAATTTAAATTATCACGGGATACCAAAGATAAGGAAATTTGGCAAGAAGCCAAAAAAGAGTTTGACGAATGGGCGGACAGAAGGGAACAAATGGTGAAAGGTCAACTTGATACCGACCTTAACAGATTTGGGGACAAAGCGGGACGTCTTCTGGCAAAGCTGGCAAAGGGCAGACATAAACCGAATCTTATAATGTCTCTAAAGAAGAAGGGGGAGAGGAACCACTAATAACCCAAAGGAAATCAATAACACGCTAGGGGAATATTACAGAACACTATACCAGGCTGAGGGCACTGAAGAAGAGGGAGGACGGCAATGGCTAGATGCGGTACCACTTACACAAATACCAGAAGTAGACCTGGAGGCATTGAATAGACCGATCACAATACAAGAGGTCCAATTAGTGATATCAAACCTGGGAACGAACAAAGCGCCGGGTCCAGACGGGTTTACGGGAGAATTTTATAAGGTATTGAAGGAAGAAGTAGCCCCTTATCTAACAAATTTGTATAATAAACTACTGTCGGGTGAAACATTGTCAAACGATATGAATATGGCCCATATAAAATTGATTCAGAAAGGAGACAAGGGCGGAGAAGATTCGGGGAATTACCGACCCATATCCCTCATTAATTTAGATATCAAAATCATGTCAAAAATAATGGCAGATAGACTACCAGAGATATTACCAGGCCTGATCGACAAACACCAGACAGGTTTTATTAGAGGACGTTCAGGTGTAACAAATGTTCGAAAGGCACTTTTGGTAATGGACGTTGTCAGAGAAGAGGGTGTACAGGGGGTAAGAGACCCAGCCATGGTCACACTAGACGCAGAAAAAGTTTTCGACAATGTCAGATGGCCATGGCTGGGTCTAGTACTGGACCGGATAGGCATACAAGGCAAATTCAGACAGTTCATTCAAAATTTATACGCTAACCCCAAGGCAAAGATCTCTACCCCCGGATTCTTGTCGGCAGCCGTTCCATTACAGAAGGGAACAAGGCAGGGATGCCCTCTGTCCCCGTTACTATTTAACTTAGCTCTAGAGCCCCTGGCCAGGTACATCAACAAGCAAAACTCATTCGAGGGCATAAAAATTGGACAGGAAGAGGTGAAATCCGCATTGTTCGCGGATGACATCATTCTCTTTATGGCCAACCCAGAACGAGACTTACCAATGCTGGTTAGCAAAATAGATGAATTTGGTTTATTCTCTGGCTTCCGCTTAAATAAAAAGAAATGCGAAATTCTAAAACTAAAAAAGGGGGAGGGGATGGGAGAGAGGTTGAAAAAGCTCGGTATCCCATTGGCACACTCCGAAATAAAGTACCTAGGCCTTAGGTTAGGGAGAACACAGGGCCAAGTTTACACGCTTAACTATAAACCACTTATGGAAAAAATTGAGAAGGAACTGAGGAGATGGGAAGGGTTACCGCTATCTCTTTTGGGCAGGTGCCACCTATTGAAAATGATCAGCTTTGCCAGACTTCTGTACCCATTACAGACCCTCCCATTTCTGTTAAAACATTCTGACGTGGTTAGACTCAATAAAGCCTTCAATAGATTTATTTGGAGAAATAGGAGACCCAGGTTGAGACTGTTAGCACTAATGCTAGCGAAAGATGGGGGAGGAGCTAATGTACCAGATATAAGGGGATACAACCTGGCATGTCTGTTAAGACATGCAGTAGCGTGGATCAGAAATACCAATAAATACTCAGATGGTAATCTGGAATCGGAGTATTGTTACCCCTGGGACAGATGCTCTCTACTGCATACAACTTTAGCTGGCATTCCTGCTCATGTTAAGTCGTCAGTGGTTTTTAGGGACACCATTATGTCATGGAAGGCAGTGCGGAAAAAATGCAATCTCTCATGTAGAATATCTAAACACTTAAACCCTTGGGCATGTCCAGACTTTATATTGGGAAGACAGAACAGGTTATTTGGGGAGTGGAAACAGAAGGGAATAACAAAGATGGGCGACCTACTGCATAGCAAGGAACTTAGATGGATGAACAGTAAGGAAGTCATAGGTACCTATGGGTTGCATAAATCTCAAGGACTCCAATACATGCAAATTAAATATCACATCTTAGACAAACTACGGGATGTATCGAGAGAGGCACGTCATAACATGTGATCGGCTAATAGATTTAGATATCTCATGTTTAAATATATCTAATATCTACAGAGAACTCAGAGAAGTCCTGATACCAGCAGGAGCTGGCGTACTATTCCCCAAATGGAGAAGATATTTACCAAACGAAGCGGTAGAGGAGGAGATATTGACAGGATGGGAGAAAGTAAGGCGTAATGTGATAAATGAACCAGGGGCGGACCGTCACCCCCGGGGGCCCTGGTGCAGGAGAGGACCGGGGGGGCGGGGCTACTGGCCGTCGGCGTGGCCCGGGGGCGGCTACGGCCATCAGCGCGGCCCGGGGGGAGGGGTTTCGCTGGCCGTTGGCGCGGCCCGGAAAGGGGGGGAGGGTGCCGCTGGGAGCCGCACTGAGCCGCAGGGAGCCGCAGGCGCGATGCTCTCCTACCTGGGAGCCGCGCGGAAGTATTCTAGGAGCCGGAGGAGCAGAGGAGAGGAGGGGCGGGATCAGGCAGGGGAAGCAGGAAGCTCTCTGCTTCCCTTGCCTGACCCTCCTCTCCTCTGGCGGCGGCTTGCAGGGGTCGGCTGGGGGCCCCCGTCCAGGCTTGAAGGGGCCCCCAGCTGGTCGGGGCCCTGGTGCAGCTGCACCAGCTGCACCAGTGTAGTTCCGCCCCTGAAATGAACAATGGAGGGATTCACATTTTAGAATCATCCATGGGTTGATATGTGGGTTCAATATACCGCCCACTGAAGCCAATCCAAATAAACTTACACAGTGCCCAAAATGTTCACATGACCTGACAGATATGATCCATGGGTTATGGAGTTGTGAAAAAGTCCAACAATATTGGGAGATGATAAGAAATCTTCTCATGCGAATTTGCAACACCACATATGAGATGACAGCCAGATTCTGGATTTTTCAAGATTTACCTGACATGGGTGAGACAAAAAAGGGTAAACATTTACCACACGTGATAATATTATTGGCCAAAAGGCTATTACTAAATCATTGGCCCTGATCTTCCAAAAGAGGACGAGGTACTTGCTGACATTCATAGAGCATTAGAGATAGACAGAAGAGAGGTTTTGAGAGACAGGGAAAAACTGACACCTGCCTTCATGCAGAAATGGAGGTGCTTCTTGGAAAACATGATGTCCAGGGGTGAAATTAGAGAATTTATGGGCCCAGTTAAGAATACATCATGGTATTTATTGAAGGAAATAGAGGGTTCTCTGGGAAAATTAAGAGCCGAGTGAAGTAATATATACAACATGATAGGTTGAAAACAATGATAAGAAATATAAAGAGGTTACCTGGAAAACATAATGATATTGACTTAACTGTTAATAGGTGATTTAGTCCAGACTAATGAACGTTATGAGGCATATAATTCATATAAGGGCCCTTTCACATCAGCGTTTTTTGAATTTGCGGCAGTTGCGGTTGAAAAACCGCACTTGCCGCATTTGCCGCACTTGCGGCACGAATGCGGCAGGCCCCATTCATTTCCTATGGGACTTGCGGCACTTGCGGCAAGTGCGGTTTTTCAAAATATCAACGCCACTTGCGGTAAATGCGGCATTTGCGGCATGTCTTAAAACCGCAACATGCCGCGGTTTTTTGTCGCCGCAAGTATACCGCAAGTGTACCGCACTTGTGCCGCAATGTACATTGCGGTATTTTTATAATGAGAGTCAATGGCAACCGCGTCTGCCGCACCTGCCGCATCTGCCGCAAGTGGATTGGCTGGATGCGGCACGCGTACTGAGCCTGCTCCAAGTGCTCCCAGCCCCCCCCCCCCTCACTGATATAAAAAGAGGAGCAGGTTTGCACATGTTGTGCAAACCTGTTTGCTGCTCTGAAGTGGACCCAGAAGCTTTTGTGTCTGGACATTTCTGTGCTTCATCTTCTGCATCTTTTGGTAAGTACATACAATTTTCATTCAGAATATGTTTATTGTATTTGTTGTTTGCCAATATTTTTGCACAAATACCATGTCCTTTGGTAATTTTTTGCAAAAAAAGCCATGTGTGTGTATTCATTTACTGTAATTATTTTTGAGCAATTTTTTTTTTTATTTTTCTTAAAAAATGCTGAAAAATAATTATTGTAAATGAATGGTTTTTTTGGTGCAGAATTTTTTTTGATTTTTTTGATTTTTGCATTGTGCATTATTTAAAATGTTCATGCTGTTATGTGCCTTTGTGCTTTGTGGTAAAAGTTTGCAAAACTTTCATGTGCATGGTAAATGTTTGCAAAAATACACCATTTGCTTCAGTAATTTTTTGCAAAAAAAAGCCATGTGTGTGTATTCATTTACTGTAATTATTTTTGAGCAATTTTTTTTTTTATTTTTCTTCAAAAATGCTGGAAAATAATTATTGTAAATGAATGGTTTTTTTTGGTGCAGGATTTTTTTTTGATTTTTTTGATTTTTGCATTGTGCATTATTTAAAATGTTCATGCTGTTATGTGCCTTTGTGCTTTGTGGTAAAAGTTTGCAAAACTTTCATGTGCTTGGTAAATGTTTGCAAAAAAAAGCCATGTGTGTGTATTGTTCATGTACTGTAATTATTTTTCAGCCTTTTTTTTTATTTTTCTTCAAAAATGCTGAAAAATAATTATTGTAAATGAATGGTTTTTTTGGTGCAGGATTTTTTTTGATTTTTTTGATTTTTGCATTGTGCATTATTTAAAATGTTCATGCTGTTATGTGCCTTTGTGCTTTGTGGTAAAATTTTGCAAAACTTTCATGTGCTTGGTAAATGTTGGCAAAAAAGCACCATGTGCTTCGGTAATTTTTTGCAAAAAAAGCCATGTGTGTGTATTGTTCATGTACTGTAATTATTTTTCAGCCTTTTTTTTTATTTTTCTTCAAAAATGCTGAAAAATAATTATTGTAAATGAATGGTTTTTTTGGTGCAGAATTTTTTTTGATTTTTTTGATTTTTGCATTGTGCATTATTTAAAATGTTCATGCTGTTATGTGCCTTTGTGCTTTGTGGTAAAATTTTGCAAAACTTTCATGTGCATGGTAAATGTTTGCAAAAAAGCACCATGTGCTTCGGTAATTTTTTGCAAAAAAAGCCATGTGTGTGTATTCATTTACTGTAATTATTTTTGAGCAATTTTTTTTTTTATTTTTCTTCAAAAATGCTGAAAAATAATTATTGTAAATTTTTGGTGCAGGATTTTTTTTGATTTTTTTGATTTTTGCATTGTGCATTATTTAAAATGTTCATGCTGTTATGTGCCTTTGTGCTTTGTGGTAAAATTTTGCAAAACTTTCATGTGCATGGTAAATGTTTGCAAAAAAGCACCATGTGCTTCGGTAATTTTTTGCAAAAAAAGCCATGTGTGTGTATTCATTTACTGTAATTATTTTTGAGCAATTTTTTTTTTTATTTTTCTTCAAAAATGCTGAAAAATAATTATTGTAAATGAATGGTTTTTTTGGTGCAGGATTTTTTTTGATTTTTTTGATTTTTGCATTGTGCATTATTTAAAATGTTCATGCTGTTATGTGCCTTTGTGCTTTGTGGTAAAATTTTGCAAAACTTTCATGTGCATGGTAAATGTTTGCAAAAAAGCACCATGTGCTTCGGTAATTTTTTGCAAAAAAAGCCATGTGTGTGTATTCCTTTACTGTAATTATTTTTGAGCAATTTTTTTTTTTTATTTTTCTTCAAAAATGCTGAAAAATAATTATTGTAAATGAATGGTTTTTTTGGTGCAGGATTTTTTTTTTTTTTTTTTGATTTTTGCATTGTGCATTATTTAAAATGTTCATGCTGTTATGTGCCTTTGTGCTTTGTGGTAAAAGTTTGCAAAACTTTCATGTGCATGGTAAATGTTTGCAAAAAAAACCCATGTGCTTCGGTAAATTTTTGCAAAATAAAGCCATGTGTGTGTATTGTTCATATACTGTAATTATTTTTCTGCATTTTTTGGTATTTTTCTTCAAAAATGCTGAAAAATAATTATTGTAAATGAATGGTTTTTTTGGTGCAGGATTTTTTTTTTATTTTTTTTATTTTTGCATTTTGCATTATTGAAAATGTTCATGCTGTTATGTGCATTTGTGCTTTGGTAAAAGTTAGCAAAACTTTCATGTGCTTGGTAAATGTTTGCAAAAAAAAGCCATGTGTGTGTATTAATACGTTCATGTACTGTAATTATTTTTCAGCATTTTTTTGTATTTTTCTTCAAAAATGCTGAAAACTAATTATTGTAAATGAATGTGTTTTTTGGTGCTGGTTTTTTTTATTTATTTTTTTTTTGCATTGTGCATTATTTAAAATGTTGAGGGTTTTATTTGATTTAGCAAAGATGCCTTGTGTAGTTGTAGTTTTTTAAAAAATATGCCATATGCTTGTTAATTTTTGTGAGATCTGTAAGGCTGCCTTCACACTATGGATGTTTTAAATCCGATGCTGTCCGATAAAAATCGGACAGCATCAGACCGATTTTGTGCCCCATGCAGCCCTTTTGGGCATCAGACCGAATCAAATTTGCACTAAATGGCATCTGTTTTTGTCTGATCCGATTCTGTCCCATTTTTTTTTTTTTTTTTTAAATTTTTTTATTGGTGCAAAACTTGGAGCATGCTCCGATTTTTGCACCAAAAATTAAATTGGTCAAAATTGGATCGTATCAAATCGGATGCCATTTAGTGCACATCTGATTTTCTCTCGATCAATTTAGCTTGGGGCCCTATGTAGTAAGGTCAAAGGAAACATCTGATGTCTCCTTGGACCCGATTTTACTGTACTGAGCATGCTCAGTACAGTAGAAATGCTCCAAACTTGAAGTCAGGGCTTAAAAAATAAAAAATGTATGCTCACCTATACCCGAGCCCCCACCGTCTCCTGCCGGCTCCCAGTGTCTGCAGAGGTCTTCTACTGCATTACAGGACCTGCCGTGATGTCAGTCACGTGACTGCAGGTTACCATGTGTTACCTGCGGTCACGTGACTGTAACATCAGGGCAGGTCCTATACTGCAGTAGAAGACCTCAGCAGACACCGGGAGCTAAGTGGATAGGTGAGCATAATTTATTTATTTATTTTTAAATTTATTTATTTTTTTTCTCAAACCAGAGGCTACAATGTTATGCCGGACTCGGATGCCTATTTGGCAACCGATTCCAGGCATCAGAATCGACCCGAAAATGTCCGAATTCATGGGACAGCACCGGCTCCCTTCAAAATTGTAATGTGAAAGTAGGCTAAGGTGTCGCTGCATTTGCTGTTTAATGGCTGACTTGCGTCCCAGGCTGTATGCATTGTGTATGTTGCTTGCAGGCCTTTGCGTCAAGTGCAGTTCTGGCAGGTGCTGCAGATGTGTCACAATTTTAGGTCAAAATGCAAATTTTTTTTTTTTTTTTTTATTATGAACACAAGTGCAGCATCTGATGCACCTGGCAGAATGTGACTTGCTGCAAATGACCGCAAGCACCATACCAAATGTATTGGGCTTGCCGTATTCAAGCCATAATTTGGGCATTATGTGTGTGTTCAAGCAGATGCAGCGCCACCTATGGTATTGTCCAAAAACATTAGCGTTCTGCTGATGTGAAATTTGCCTTACTGAATTTTTTATATTTTTTTTTGTCATGCACACTGTTGGTGGGACTCGTGCTCCCCCCCATAGTGTCTGTGCAAGTGACTGCATTATTATTAATGTAAGGTGTCATGCACACTGTGGGTGGGACTCATGCTCCCCCCATAGTGTCCGTGCAAGTGACTGCATTCTTATTAATGTAAGGTGACATGCACACTGTGGGTGGGACTCATGCTCCCCCCACAGTGTCCGTGCAAGTGACTGCATTATTATTAATTAATGGTGTCATGAACAGTGTGTGACTACTAATTTTTTTTTTTTTTCTATGTAATATTAGTTTATCTGGCAGCTTGCTGAATACTCCTGTTTGCGGCTGCTCGGGATATTCTTTGTTGCTATAGACACTTTTGATTGTGAGTATTTGTATTGTATTTTTTTTTTTTTTTTTTTTTACAATGTAAATATTTGTATTTCATTTATAATGTTCTGACTTTCCTCCCTGTCCTGCAGTGTCTGATTGATTGATTGGGATGGCTGATAACTCCTCCCACAGTGAGGGATCTGATTCCCCAAACAGGGTGGTAAGTGCCTCATGTAACTAATGTGTATGTCCTCATGTGTTTTGCCTATTGTGAATACTAATATCTTAATTAAATCTGATTAAAGGCTCGTGGTTCTGCTGACAGTGGAGCAGTGCAGGACGTCGTTGTGCCTGATGCTGAGCCAGGGACTGTAAGTACTTAATAATCATGCTTGTCCCAAAGTAATTTTTTAAAACTTTATCCAGTTATTTAACATAATATTTTTCATGTATAATTTTTTTTGTACTTAAAAAATAAATTTTATAAACTCAATGTATATTCTTTTTTGTTTTAATTTTGTAGGCTGCTGATGTCCGTCCTAGAGGTCCTCCAACCTCTTCCCAGCGTCGTGGTGGAAGTCGCGGTCGTCGTGGTCGTGGTGTAAGAATATTAAAACATTATAACATTTATAATTTTTATGTTTTTGATTATTAATTTTAATATTAAAAATTGTTTATGTTTTTAGGGTTCCCAAAGGTCAAGCAGGTCCTCACAGGAACGAGTGGAAGAAGTTGATTTCTGTATAAATGGAGATCAGCTGATCCACTTGGTCCAAGAGCGACCTGTATTGTGGGACAAAAGGCACAGCCGCCACTGGGATAGTGACTTGACACTACGACTGTGGGAAGAAATCTGTGTTGAGATCGTGGATGGTTGGAGTGACCTCAATGCTCCGACTCAAGCTGCTTGCCGTAAGTATTTTTTTATAATATATAATTGAATAAATTTTTTAAATATAATTTGTAATATTTATACATTCATTAACCACTCTATTTGTTTAACAGTGAAAAAGGTGAAGGAACGCTGGCGATCCATTAAAGACCGCTACGGGAAGGACTACAAAGCAGAGATGCTTGCCCCCAGTGGTTCTGCGGCTGGTAGTAAGAAATATAGGTATTACTACCAGCTATCCTTTTTAAGGCCAGCGTTGGAAAGCCGTAGGTAAAATATATATTTTATTTTTTTTTGTATCTTGAATGGACGCTGTTTATATGTTATGATACTTAATCTCTTTTTTTATTCCCACAGTACTGTTGGAAATGTTGAACCACCAACTACTGCAAGTAGCCTTCCTGCAGCGGTCCATGATGATGAGCCAACTCTGGACACTGGTGATGGCGCTGCGGCATCTTCACAGCCCTCTGACAGACCAGTCCATCAAACTGTTTCCAACCTATCACAGCCCTCTGTTGCTACCGAACTGCCTCAACCAGCTTCTCGTTCAGTTCGACAGCGCCAGAGTGCTGTCAATAGGAATCCTATTCCGGAATACATGCATCTTTCTGGAGTTTTTGAGGAATGCGTTTCCTTATTAAATAAAACATTTGAAGCTGGATTTGAAAAAATAATAAACGAATTCCAAAAACTCCGGATAGATAATACTTCTCAAATGAGAAATATGTATTTTCAAACAGTTTTGACCCGGATGGAAAATCTGACTGGACCTGGTCAGCTGTATGTCATGCAGAGCTGTGAAGAAGCGCTAAAGTATGCGCTAGACCACATGCATATCAGTGGGCAGCAAGAGTCGGAGACGGACCATCAGCAACCAGTTCCTGAGGTTGAGACAGAGTTGGCCAGCAGACCTGCTCAGCCAAGGTCTGAACAAAGTCGTGGGGCTACTTCTTGTGTTCGTTCACGGGAGAGGGACCCGGAATATCAGGATCGTTCACGGCAGAGGGACCTGGAATACCGGCGTGATCGTTCACGGGACAGGGAGCTGGAAGATCGTCGGATGAGACATGACCAGGATTATGGGCAATATGAGCCACACCATCGGCCACAGGGACCACAGTGGAGAGACTTCCAGTCAGGAGATGAGCCAGCAACACGGCGGCCAAGATACGAAGACTGGGAGTCGGAGGATTTTCGATACTGGCGAGATCAAAGCAGACCAAGACAGCAGCGAGGACGAGGTAGTAGTCATCACCAGTTGGCTACCCAGGGCTCTGGGTATGGTCGCCTATCTACTCGTCCCACTGCTGATCTTGATTTGTCATCAAGGATGTGGCAAAACGTTGGAGACCTAAGCAACACTTCTAGCTTAGGTTTTCGATTGAGCATGCTGGATACACCAATAAACAGACAGGTGTCTCGTCCAGCTGAAGATCCTCCTCTCACAACTGTTCCCTTAAGCCCCATAAGTCCGGTCATCCATCTGACCAGCACCCCATCCAATAGTCCAGGCAGCCCGACCACGACTACGACCACGACTACGACCACCACCAAGTAGCTCCACAGGTGGAAGAACATTACCAGGCATGTAATGCACATCCAACCTACGTGGCTGAAGCCATTTATCCAACCTACGTGGCTGAAGCCATTATCCAACCTACGTGGCTGAAGCCATTATCCAACCTACGTGGCTGAAGCCATTATCCAACCTACGTGGCTGAAGCCATTATCCAACCTACGTGGCTGAAGCCATTATCCAACCTACGTGGCTGAAGCCATTATCCAACCTATGTGGCTGAAGCCATTATCCAACCTACGTGGCTGAAGCCATTATCCAACCTACGTGGCTGAAGCCATTATCCAACTTACGTGGCTGAAGCCATTAGCCAACCTACGTGGCTGAAGCCATTAGCCAACCTACGTGGCTGAAGCCATTAGCCAACCTACCTGGCAGAAGCCATTAGCCAACCTACCTGGCAGAAGCCATTAGCCAACCTACCTGGCAGAAGCCACTTGCCAACCTACCTGGCTGAAGCCACTTGCCAACCTACCTGGCTGAAGCCACTTGCCAACCTACCTGGCTGAAGCCACTTGCCAACCTACCTGGCTGAAGCCACCAAACAATACCTACCAACCTGCCTGAAGCCACTTGCCAACCTACCTGGCTGAAGCCACTTGCCAACCTACCTGGCTGAAGCCACCAAACAATACCTACCAACCTGGCTGAAGCCACTTGCCAACCTACCTGGCTGAAGCCACTTGCCAACCTACCTGGCTGAAGCCACTTGCCAACCTACCTGGCTGAAGCCACCAAACAATACCTACCAACCTGGCTGAAGCCACTTGCCAACCTACCTGGCTGAAGCCACTTGCCAACCTACCTGGCTGAAGCCACTTGCCAAACTACCTGGCTGAAGCCACTTGCCAACCTACCTGGCTGAAGCCACTTGCCAACCTACCTGGCTGAAGCCGCATACCTACCAACCTGCCTGAAGCCACTTGCCAACCTACCTGGCTGAAGCCACTTGCCAACCTACCTGGCTGAAGCCGCATACCTACCAACCTGCCTGAAGCCACTTGCCAACCTACCTGGCTGAAGCCACTTGCCAACCTACCTGGCTGAAGCCACATACCTACCAACCTGCCTGAAGCCACTTGCCAACCTACCTGGCTGAAGCCATATACCTACCAACCTGCCTGAAGCCACTTGCCAACCTACCTGGCTGAAGCCACTTGCCAACCTACCTGGCTGAAGCCACCAAACAATACCTACCAACCTGGCTGAAGCCACTTGCCAACCTACCTGGCTGAAGCCACTTGCCAACCTACCTGGCTGAAGCCGCATACCTACCAACCTGCCTGAAGCCACTTGCCAACCTACCTGGCTGAAGCCACTTGCCAACCTACCTGGCTGAAGCCACATACCTACCAACCTACCTGGCTGAAGCCACTTGCCAACCTACCTGGCTGAAGCCGCATACCTACCAACCTGCCTGAAGCCACTTGCCAACCTACCTGGCTGAAGCCGTATACCTACCAACCTGCCTGAAGCCACTTGCCAACCTACCTGGCTGAAAGCCACTTGCCAACCTACCTGGCTGAAGCCGCATACCTACCAACCTGCCTGAAGCCACTTGCCAACCTACCTGGCTGAAGCCACTTGCCAACCTACCTGGCTGAAGCCACATACCTACCAACCTGCCTGAAGCCACTTGCCAACCTACCTGGCTGAAGCCACTTGCCAACCTACCTGGCTGAAGCCGCATACCTACCAACCTGGCTGAAGCCACTTGCCAACCTACCTGGCTGAAGCCACTTGCCAACCTACCTGGCTGAAGCCACATACCTAACCAACCTGCCTGAAGCCACTTGCCAACCTACCTGGCTGAAGCCACATACCTACCAACCTGCCTGAAGCCACTTGCCAACCTACCTGGCTGAAGCCACTTGCCAACCTACCTGGCTGAAGCCACCAAACAATACCTACCAACCTGGCTGAAGCCACTTGCCAACCTACCTGGCTGAAGCCACTTGCCAACCTACCTGGCTGAAGCCACTTGCCAACCTACCTGGCTGAAGCCACTTGCCAACCTACCTGGATGAAGCCAACAAAGAATACCAACCTACCTGGCTGAAGCCACTTGCCAACCTACCTGGCTGAAGCCACTTGCCAACCTACCTGGCTGAAGCCAACAAAGAATACCAACCTGTCTGAAGCTACTTGCCAACCTACCTGGCTGAAGCTAACAACGAATTCCTACCTGGCGCAAGCAAGCAAACTGTCTACCTGGATGGAGATACCACAATCTACCTAATGTGAGTATTTACACACTGTGCTGAAAATGTTCATGTATGTAACTTCTCTGAGTACTAATGTACTATCTCTTTTCTACTTCACAGAATAGCTGGATAAATACACCCACCTACCTGGCTGAAGCTACTTAACCATACCTTCCATGGCTCAAGCTAACAATACCTACCTGACGCAAGCTGTCTACCTGGATGGAGATACCACAATCTACCTAATGTGAGTATTAACACACTGTTCTGAAAATGTTCATGTATGTAACTTCAGAATACTAATGTACTTTCTCTTTCTCTACTTCACAGAATAGCTGCATGAATCCACCTACTTACCTACCTGGCTGAAGCTACTTAACCATACCTTCCATGGCTCAAGCTAACAATACCTACCTGACGCAAGCAAGCTGTCTACCTGGATGGAGATACCACACCTACCTAATGTGAGTATTAACACACTGTTCTGAAAATGTTCATGTACTGTAACTTCAGAATACTAATGTACTTTCTCTTTCTCTACTTCACAGAATAGCTGCATGAATCCACCTACTTACCTACCTGGCTGAAGCTACTTAACCATACCTTCCATGGCTCAAGCTAACAATACCTACCTGACGCAAGCAAGCTGTCTACCTGGATGGAGATACCACGACCTACCTAATGTGAGTATTAACACACTGTTCTGAAATTGTTCATGTATGTAACTTCAGAATACTAATGTACTTTCTCTTTTTCTACTTCACAGAATAGCTGCATGAATCCACCTACTTACCTACCTGCTGAAGCTACTTAACCATACCTTCCATGGCTCAAGCTAACAATACCTACCTGACGCAAGCAAGCTGTCTACCTGGATGGAGATACCACGACCTACCTAATGTGAGTATTAACACACTGTTCTGAAAATGTTCATGTATGTAACTTCAGAATACTAATGTACTTTCTCTTTCTCTACTTCACAGAATAGCTGCATGAATCCACCTACTTACCTACCTGGCTGAAGCTACTTAACCATACCTTCCATGGCTCAAGCTAACAATACCTACCTGACGCAAGCAAGCTGTCTACCTGGATGGAAATACCACGACCTACCTAATAGTGAGTATTAACACACTGTTCTGAACTTGTTCATGTACCTTACTTCAGAATACTGATGTACTTTCTCTTTTTCTACTTCACAGAATAGCTGCATGAATCCACCTACTTAACCTACCTTGCTGAAGCTACTTAACCATACCTTCCATGGCTCAAGCTAACAATACCTACCTGACGCAAGCAAGCTGTCTACCTGGATGGAGATACCACGACCTACCTAATGTGAGTATTAACACACTGTTCTGAAAATGTTCATGTATGTAACTTCATAATACTAATGTAACTTTCTCTTTTTCTACTTCACAGAATAGCTGCATGAATCCACCTACTTACCTACCTGGCTGAAGCTACTTAACCATACCTTCCATGGCTCAAGCTAACAATACCTACCTGACGCAAGCAAGCTGTCTACCTGGATGGAGATACCACAATCTACCTAATGTGAGGTATTAACACACTGTTCTGAAAATGTTCATGTATGTAACTTCATAATACTAATGTACTTTCTCTTTTTCTACTTCACAGAATAGCTGCATGAATCCACCTACTTACCTACTTGGCTGAAGCTACTTAACCATACCTTCCATGGCTCAAGCTAACAATACCTACCTGACGCAAGCTGTCTACCTGGATGGAGATACCACACCTACCTAATGTGAGTATTAACACACTGTTCTGAACTTGTTCATGTACCTTACTTCAGAATACTGATGTACTTTCTCTTTTCTACTTCACAGAATAGCTGCATGAATCCACCTACTTACCTACCTTGCTGAAGCTACTTAACCATACCTTCATGGCTCAAGCTAACAATACCTACCTGACGCAAGCAAGCTGTCTACCTGGATGGAGATACCACGACCTACCTAATGTGAGTATTAACACACTGTTCTGAACTTGTTCATGTACCTTACTTCAGAATACTGATGTACTTTCTCTTTTTCTACTTCACAAAATAGCTGCATGAATCCACCTACTTACCTACCTTGCTGAAGCTACTTAACCATACCTTCCATGGCTCAAGCTAACAATACCTACCTGACGCAAGCAAGCTGTCTACCTGGATGGAGATACCACGACCTACCTAATGTGAGTATTAACACACTGTTCTGAAAATGTTCATGTATGTAACTTCATAATACTAATGTACTTTCTCTTTTTCTACTTCACAGAATAGCTGCATAAAATCCACCTACTTACCTACCTGGCTGAAGCTACTTAACCATACCTTCCATGGCTCAAGCTAACAATACCTACCTGACGCAAGCAAGCTGTCTACCTGGATGGAGATACCACGACCTACCTAATGTGAGTATTAACACACTGTTCTGAAAATGTTCATGTATGTAACTTCAGAATACTAATGTACTTTCTCTTTTTCTACTTCACAGAATAGCTGCATGAATCCACCTACTTACCTACCTGGCTGAAGCTACTTAACCATACCTTCCATGGCTCAAGCTAAACAATACCTACCTGACGCAAGCTGTCTACCTGGATGGAGATACCACAATCTAACCTAATGTGAGTATTAACACACTGTTCTGAAAATGTTCATGTATGTAACTTCAGAATACTAATGTACTTTATCTTTTTCTACTTCACAGAATAGCTGCGTGCATCCACCTACTTACCTACCTGGCTGAAGCTACTTAACCTTTACCTTCCATGGCTCAAGCTAACAATACCTACCTGACGCAAGCAAGCTGTCTACCTGGATGGAGATACCACAATCTACCTAATTGAGTATTAACACACTGTTCTGAAAATGTTCATGTATGTAACTTCATAATACTAATGTACTTTCTCTTTTTCTACTTCACAGAATAGCTGCATGAATCCACCTACTTACCTACCTGGCTGAAGCTACTTAACCATACCTTCCATGGCTCAAGCTAACAATACCTACCTGACGCAAGCAAGCTGTCTACCTGGATGGAAATACCACGACCTACCTAATGTGAGTATTAACACACTGTTCTGAACTTGTTCATGTATGTAACTTCAGAATACTAATGTACTTTCTCTTTCTCTACTTCACAGAATAGCTGCATGAATCCACCTACTTACCTACCTGGCTGAAGCTACTTAACCATACCTTCCATGGCTCAAGCTAACAATACCTACCTGACGCAAGCAAGCTGTCTACCTGGATGGAGATACCACGACCTACCTAATGTGAGTATTAACACACTGTTCTGAAACTTGTTCATGTATGTAACTTCAGAATACTAAGTTACTTTCTCTTTTTCTACTTCACAGAATAGCTGCATGAATCCACCTACTTACCTACCTGGCTGAAGCTACTTAACCATACCTTCCATGGCTCAAGCTAACAATACCTACCTGACGCAAGCAAGCTGTCTACCTGGATGGAGATACCACGACCTACCTAATGTGAGTATTAACACACTGTTCTGAACTTGTTCATGTATGTAACTTCAGAATACTACTAATGTACTTTCTCTCTCTCTACTTCACAGAATAGCTGCATGAATCCACCTACTTACCTACCGGGCTGAAGCTACTTAACCATACCTTCCATGGCTCAAGCTAACAATACCTACCTGACGCAAGCAAGCTGTCTACCTGGATGGAGATACCACGACCTACCTAATGTGAGTATTAACACACTGTTCTGAACTTGTTCATGTATGTAACTTCAGAATACTACTAATGTACTTTCTCTCTCTCTACTTCACAGAATAGCTGCATGAATCCACCTACTTACCTACCGGGCTGAAGCTACTTAACCATACCTTCCATGGCTCAAGCTAACAATACCTACCTGACGCAAGCTGTCTACCTGGATGGAGATACCACGACTTACCTAATGTGAGTATTAACACACTGTTCTGAACTTGTTCATGTATGTAACTTCAGAATACTACTAATGTACTTTCTCTTTCTCTACTTCACAGAATAGCCGGATGAATACACTTGCCTACCTGGCTCAAACTACTTAACCATACCTTCCATGGCTGAAGCTAACGATGATTACCTACACGACGAAAAGAAGCTGCCTACCTTGAATCAACTAACACTAAATACCTATGCAAAATAAATGTTATTTAATTATTTATTGTATGTTATAAAATAAACTTTTTTAAATTCAAAAATTTGTTTCCATTATTTAATATAAGATTATATTTTTAATATAGAAGAATGTGTTAGTACCCATTATTATGTAGTCATAATAAAACATATAGTGTATGGCTGTCTGAAATGGAAATACATTGTCTATTAATGTTTTAATTCCTATTTAAACAATAATTGACAATGGATTTCCGTTTTGGAGAGACATTTACTATATAACTGTGTAATGTCCACTTTTGTGTAATTGATAAATTGTGCGCCACAGGCAGAAGTGGCCAGTATGCAAAAGAGCTGTGCAGCGCTTCAAATATAAATTTGACAGCCTTGCATATCTCGGCTAAAAACACTCCGCTCCTCCTGCCCTGGCCAGGTTCAGGTAATGAAACACACCCTCTTCAAAGTGTTTGTTAAACAGGAGTAGTCATTGTCCTGCTAGGACCTTGCATGATGTTAGAATTAGATTGGCGTTAGGCGCTGTGATTGGGCCAGTCGCCGTGATGTGTTATGTGCGTAAAATATTGCATCAGTGCAAGCGGACACATGACTGCACCGAATGCAAATGTCATTTTCACAATCATGCAAGGTCCTAGCAGGACACTGCCTGCTCCCGATTAACTAACACTCGCCGTAGGGTAAGCATAACAATAATTTTTTTTAATACATTTGTATTCATTTGACATGTAATTTGAGAGTATTGAATGCAGAACAAAATGAAATGTTGCTTGACAACACAAGGGTAAAGACACAGCGCGCTAAAAAACACACAAGGGGGAAAGAGTACATACAAGGTGTGAAAGACACATAGCGCACTAGGCAGAAAATAAACAGGGTCAGGCCTTGTGTCATCACCCGGGCAAGTGCTGGTGCCCGACTGCTTGTAGGGTGCCCCAGGGCTAGGTTCACACTTGCATTGTGACCCTAGCCTGACGCAAGTATTGTCCGCTGCAACGCTGAGCGTTTAATGCTATGCGCATCCAGCAACGGAGCCCATAGAAACCTGATGTTTACATTGACAAGCACTGTTTGGAAAGGTAAACATCGTGTTTTTATGGGCTCCAGCACATAGCATTAAAAGCTATGCGCTGCAGCTTAAAATAATTGCATCAGGCTAGGGTCACAATGCAAGTGTGACACTAGCCCTCATGAGCCCCTGAGCACACTGCACCCATAGCCAGGGCCATATCCATGGGGCAGCTGGGGTGTCCTTTGCATGGAGGTAATTTTCAGCCTCTTGCAGCGTCAAAGGTCTCCCTCCTCCCTCCTCTGTGGGAGCAAACAGAGCTGCACACTCTGGCCTTACAGGACCTGTGATGATGTCAATGGAGGGTGAAGTCATGGGTCACATGATCATCTCCTCAGTGTATTCAGGACTCTGCTGGGCTGCTCATCATGATGCTCAACTAGGTGAAGTTTGTGTGGGGTCTGGAGGAATTAAAGGCCACTTTACACACACCAAATTATCTGACCAACTTACTAGTTGCAGTGAAATCATGGACACATTGCTCCATTTTGTGGCTGTGTACAAATGGAACTGTGTCCATGATTTCACTGCAACCAGTAAGTTGGTCAGAAGTTGGACAGATAAGTTGGTGTGTGTAAAGTGGCCATTACAGTGTGAATGTAGCAGAAGTGGTTGTGTACTAGGTGTACGTAGCGCAGCTGAGTGTGTACTAGGTGTACGGCGCGGAGCCGTATGTGTACGAGATGTACGGAGGGGAGCCATGTGTGTACCATCGTTATGGAGTGGAGCCATGTGGGTACTAGGTTTCACGGCGCGGAGCCACGTGGGTATGAGGTGTATAGAGCGGAGCCACGTGCAAACGAGGTGTTTGGAGAAGAGCCGCGTGGTGTACGAGGTATGTGTACCAGTGGTAGCCCCCATCCCCCGTGGATTACGTTCTCGCTACTGTAGTCCCAGCCACTTTGCCAGCAGCATTTTTCCAAATATTCTCTTCTGACGCTGTCTGCATTGTGCAGCTCAGCATAGGGGGCACGATGTTGCCATGACTGCTGATATGTGCAGAGTGACCGGGGTAGACCGGAGCGGCGAGAAGAAAAGTGAGGATAAAGAGATATCCGGATGGCCAGACACTCTCCACTTGGCTGCGGTGCCACCCATATGGCAGTGTGGCTCCATTGATCTGCTTGCATTATATAGGCGCTTCAGGATGCTTGTGTATATACAAAGCATCCTCAGACGCACAAAAATGCAACATTTTGCATTTGAAGGTTATTTTTAAAAAACGCAAGGTAACGCAAATGCATTTTAGCCCGCTAATAACAACATGTAATATAGTAACTGTCAGAAACAGCTCTTGCTGCTTTCGGCAGTCACTGTTCATGTAAGGCTTCCTTTGCATAGGCGTTTTATTTAAAATTTTTCAGTTGTGGTACTAAAAAACCCGAATCTGCCACATTTTCCGCAAGCGGCTGCACATTTGCCACAAGCCACATGCATTGTCTATTGGGCTTGCGGTAAGTGTGCAGCAAAATATATATTCTAGTCCGCAATATGTACTAAAGGGGGTCCACTGAGACTTTTTCGCACTGGGCCAACAGAAACCTGGAGTTGGACCTGTACAGGGTTCAAGTTGAATAATAGAACGCATACAGGGGTAGATTTTCCTGGAAGACCGCTCAAAGAGAGAACAGAACATGAAGGAAGAAGACAGCACAGTGGGCATAGAGTAAGGAGTGAAAAAGACAGTGCAGGGGACAAATACAATGGACACATGGAGACGGATATAGCACGAAATGATCAGGATGATACCGTCTTACAGATGCTAATGCATGGGGCCCCACATCTATGTAATAATTAATTGTGTAATGGACACTTCCATTTTAATTCGAAACATACCTTACCCACTGAAATTGCTGTACAGACACTTAGGCCGGCTTCACACTTCGTGTGTGTGATCCGATCCGTAGCTGTCCGCTTCAGGCAGACAGCCGCGAACCATATAAGCACACAGGACTGGGTGGCTATTATGCCCTCCGATCCTGTGTTTAGCCGCACGCAGCTGCAGCCGATGACAGGTCAGAACCGGTGCGCCAGCGGTCATCACCTATCAACAGCAGGAAACTGCGTGCGCTAAAACACAGGATTGGAGAGCATAATAAAAACCCAGACCTTTGTGCTCATACGGTCCGCGGCTGTCTGCATGAAGCGGACAGCTATGGATCGGATCACACGCATTGTGAAGCCACCCTTAAAAACAAAGTGGTCGTTTGTAGGAAAAATTTAAAATTACACATAGTAGTACATAGATATGAAGAGACATAATGTGTATGTGTTCAAACGTACACGATGTAGGTGTGCTGTATCCCTCAATTATGTGGTCACTTGTAAAAAGGCCCGATGCAATTGCATCGTTAGCGCGGTGAAATGAATTGTGTGTATACAGGCAGGGCGCGAGGGCGGTGGCAATGGAGCGGGGCCGACGGTTGTCAGGATGGCAGCGGTGTCAGGTAGTGCGGCTGAGGATGGAGGAGGGTGAGAGGCTGGAGGAGGCTGTGAGGATGGGGAGGCTGTGAGGCTGGAGGAGACTGAGGCTGGAGGAGGCAGTGAGGATGTGGAGGCTGTGAGGCTGGAGGAGACATTTACTGTACTGAGCATGCTCAGTACAGTAAAAGGTCTCCAAACAGGAAGGCAGGGGTTAAAAAAAAAACCTCTCCCCGAGCCCCCGCCGTCTCTGCCGTCTTCCTCCAAGCTTCCGGTGGCTGCCGCAGGCTCCCAGTGTCTGCAGAGCTGTTTTAGTGCAGTTCAGGACCTGCGGAGATGTCACAGTCACGTGACACCAGGTTACCATGGAGTAACCTGGTGTCACGTGACTGTGACATCACCACAGGTCCTTGACTGCAGTAGAAGAGCTCTGCAGACACTCGGAGCCTGCGGCAGCCACCGGAAGCTTGGAGAAGACAGCAGGAGACGGCGGGGGCTCAGGGAGAGGTGAGCATTACCTTTTTTTTTTTTTTTTTTTACAGTAGTGCGGGTCTGCGGCTCGTGATGACGATGCGCGTCATCACTCGCAGTCCCGAAAAGCATGTTGGGATTCAGCGACAACGCCCGCGAATTCCCAACTGCGGATTATATAAGTAGATGTGCATCTCAAAACAATACTGGCTACTCATGGCCGGCTCTACATATGTGCGACCTGTGCGAGGGCACAGGGCGCCTGCCACCAGACTTCACAGGGGGCGTCGCAGAGAAACATCAACTTTCACTTTTTACTCCTGTCGAACTGTACAGGATGCAACAGGAGAGTAAATTTTCAGAGGTAGGGAGCACATCCTCTGTGCTCTTGGCGCCCTCCCCTCCCTTGGTGCTCCATGTCCTGTGCCCTGTCTTCAACAGACAGGAGGGGGAGGGGCCCTGCAGTGTCCCGAACAGAGAAGCTGCTGACAAACACCTTACCCACCAGATCCTGGAGTCACAGTAGAAAAGTCCTCTATGTAGGTGAGGGTAATGTGTAGAGTGTGTGTGTGTGGTGTGCGTGCCAAATATGTATGATGTATGCCTTTGTGTGTGTGTAGGTTTGCCAGTGTGCTTGTCTGTGCCAGTGTGTGTAGTGTTACAGTGGGTGTGTGTCTGTGTTCAAGTGTGTGTGTATGTGTGTCTGTGTGTGTATGTGTGCCAGTATGTGTGTGTGCATGTCTGTGTGTGTTTGTGTCAGTGTGTGTATGTATGCCAGTGTGTGTGTCTGTCTGCAAATGTGTTTTTGTGTATGCGTATGTGTGCCAGTGTGCGTGTGTATGTGTGCCAGTGTATGTGGGTGCATGTCTGTGTGTGGTTTGTGTCTGTGTTTGTATGTGTGCCAGTGTGTGTGTGTGCCAGTATGTGCCTGTCTGCATACCAGTGTGTCTGTGTGCCTGTGTGTGTGATATCTGTAATGTATTATGAATACGTTTGTGTGTACAGTATTGTGTGCTGTATATCTCTCTATTCATTTATCTATCTACCTATTTATCTATCATTTATCTATCTATTCTACCTATTATCTATTAGGCTAGGGCCACACTTAAACAGTGCACCCATGTTAGCCGGATCACGCTAGAGCAAAGCCCAGCCTGCTGTAACACTGACCACTAATGTCGGGTGCTTCCTGTGAATGCTGCACCATAGAAACCTGCTGTTTGCTATGGTTACAGCTTCACACTGCCTGGGACTTCCTATGAAGCTGTAACCATAGTAGACAGCGGGTTTATGTGATCTGGCTAACGTGGGTGCACTGTTAAGTATGGCCCATAGCCTTAGCTATCTATTGTCTATTCCTTCTATATATTATTTATCTATCCCTATATCTATGTATAATCTATTTTATTTTAAGAAAAAAGGAGCAGCACAATCTTTTAAAGAGAAAATGGTGCAAAGCCCTAAGGCTGGGGTCACACTTGGGCTGGGACCCACTTTTCCAGGCAGCACTAACAACGTTGGAATTTCTGCAATAACAGACACCGTTAATGGCGAGAGCTTCCTCGCAACGGGGTTCCCATAGAAAACCCATAGTTTACCTTGGATGCAGCCACACACAGAGCTCCAGGACAGTTGCTTTTCAACAGCGCACAGGAAAACACTGTCAGCAGGTCAGTGATACCAATGGAAGAGAGGTCTGTGTCGAATGCAGAGGACAGGTCTAGAAGGAGGAGGACAGAGAACATGTCTGTTAACGTTGGCCGTGAGTAAATCGCTGGTTGATGGTTGCCAGGTTTTCAGACAGGACCGAAAACCTGGCGATGGGCGCCCGGTGGACACGCAGCATCGCTGCGTGTGACACAGGAGACGCGCCAATCAGCCAGCTCCCAGCGCCTCTCATCAAGTTCAGGGAGCTGGGAAACCATAGTAAACTGCGGGTATCTACTTAGCGCGTGCTGCCTAGATACCCGATGTATACCTTTGTTACCAGCCTTTGATCACCGGCTGGTATCCAAGGTAAACAGCAGGTAACTAGGGTCCCTAGTTACCCGCTGTTACCTTGGATAACAGCCAGTTAGCGGGAGCAGGCTGGTAACCAAGGTATACATCGGGTAACTAGGCAGCGCGCGCTGCCTAGATACCCGTAGTTTACCATGGATACCAGCCTGCTCCCGCTAACTGCAGGCGGGCAGCAGGAGCAAGACATCGTGGAAAAGATATTTACATAATTTCAACGATGTCGCTAGTCCAATGATCGCTGGTGAGTCTGTCTGTGTGTGTTGCTACGTGTTGATGTCCAAAGCAGGACAATACCCCTACCTCAGGTGCAGATCACACTAATCAAGAAAGTTCAGGTTCTAAGTACACATTTGTGTACATTGCTGTGAACCTGACATGTGCAAATCCGTACCTGATGTAGGTGTGCTGTGGCTGCTGTATCCCTGAAGTACGTGTTGATGTGCAAAGCAGGACAATACCCCTACTCAGGTGCAGATCACACTAATCAAGAAAGTTCAGGTTCTAAGTACACATTTGTGTACATTGCTGTGAACCTGACATGTGCAAAATCCGTACCTGATGTAGGTGTGTTGTGGCTGCTGTATCCCTGAAGTACGTGTTGATGTGCAAAGCAGGACAATACCCCTACCTCAGGTGCAGATCACACTAATCAAGAAAGTTCAGGTTCTAAGTACACATTTGTGTACATTGCTGTGAACCTGACATGTGCAAATCCGTACCTGATGTAGGTGTGCTGTGGCTGCTGTATCCCTGAAGTACGTGTTGATGTGCAAAGCAGGACAATACCCCTACCTCAGGTGCAGATCACACTAATCCAGACAGTTCAGGTTCATTGCTTTAAAAGTACACATTTGTGTACATTGCTGTGAACCTGACATGTGCAAATCCGTACCTGATGTAGGTGTGCTGTGGCTGCTGTATCCCTGAAGTACGTGTTGATGTGCAAAGCAGGACAATACCCCTACCTCAGGTGCAGATCACACTAATCAAGAAAGTTCAGGTTCTAAGTACACATTTGTGTACATTGCTGTGAACCTGACATGTGCAAATCCGTACCTGATGTAGGTGTGCTGTGGCTGCTGTATCCTGAAGTATGTGTTGATGTGCAAAGCAGGACAATACCCCTACCTCAGGTGCAGATCACACTAATCAAGAAAGTTCAGGTTCTAAGTACACATTTGTGTACATTGCTGTGAACCTGACATGTGCAAATCCGTACCTGATGTAGGTGTGCTGTGGCTGCTTATCCCTGAAGTACGTGTTGATGTGCAAAGCAGGACAATACCCCTACCTCAGGTGCAGATCACACTAATCCAGACAGTTCAGGTTCATTGCTTTAAAAGTACACATTTGTGTACATTGCTGTGAACCTGACATGTGCAAATCCGTACCTGATGTAGGTGTGCTGTGGCTGCTGTATCCCTGAAGTACGTGTTGATGTGCAAAGCAGGACAATACCCCTACCTCAGGTGCAGATCACACTAATCCAGACAGTTCAGGTTCATTGCTTTAAAAGTACACATTTGTGTACATTGCTGTGAACCTGACATGTGCAAATCCGTACCTGATGTAGGTGTGCTGTGGCTGCTGTATCCCTGAAGTACGTGTTGATGTGCAAAGCAGGACAATACCCCTACCTCAGGTGCAGATCACACTAATCAAGAAAGTTCAGGTTCTAAGTACACATTTGTGTACATTGCTGTGAACCTGACATGTGCAAATCCGTACCTGATGTAGGTGTGCTGTGGCTGCTGTATCCCTGAAGTACGTGTTGATGTGCAAAGCAGTACAATACCCCTACCTCAGGTGCAGATCACACTAATCAAGAAAGTTCAGGTTCTAAGTACAACATTTGTGTACATTGCTGTGAACCTGACATGTGCAAATCCGTACCTGATGTAGGTGTGCTGTGGCTGCTGTATCCCTGAAGTACGTGTTGATGTGCAAAGCAGGACAATACCCCTACCTCAGGTGCAGATCACACTAATCAAGAAAGTTCAGGTTCTAAGTACACATTTGTGTACATTGCTGTGAACCTGACATGTGCAAATCCGTACCTGATGTAGGTGTGTGCTGGGCTGCTGTATCCCTGAAGTACGTGTTGATGTGCAAAGCAGGACAATACCCTACCTCAGGTGCAGATCACACTAATCCAGACAGTTCAGGTTCATTGCTTTAAAAGTACACATTTGTGTACATTGCTGTGAACCTGACATGTGCAAATCCGTACCTGATGTAGGTGTGCTGTGGCTGCTGTATCCCTGAAGTACGTGTTGATGTGCAAAGCAGGACAATACCCCTACCTCAGGTGCAGATCACACTAATCAAGAAAGTTCAGGTTCTAAGTACACATTTGTGTACATTGCTGTGAACCTGACATGTGCAAATCCGTACCTGATGTAGGTGTGCTGTGGCTGCTGTATCCCTGAAGTACGTGTTGATGTGCAAAGCAGGACAATACCCCTACCTCAGGTGCAGATCACACTAATCAAGAAAGTTCAGGTTCTAAGTACACATTTGTGTACATTGCTGTGAACCTGACATGTGCAAATCCGTACCTGATGTAGGTGTGCTGTGGCTGCTGTATCCCTGAAGTACGTGTTGATGTGCAAAGCAGAACAATACCCCTACCTCAGGTGCAGATCACACTAATCCAGACAGTTCAGGTTGTAAGCTTTAAAGTACACACCTTGGTGTACATTGCTGTGAACCTGACATGTGCAAATCTGTACCTGATGTAGGTGTGCTGTGGCTGCTGTATCCCTGAAGTACGTGTTGATGTGCAAAGCAGGACAATACCCCTACCTCAGGTGCAGATCACACTAATCATGAAAGTTCAGGTTCTAAGCTTTAAAAGTACACCTTTGTGTACATTGCTGTGAACCGGAATTATGTTTAATGTGAAAATCTGTACCTGACATAGGTGTACTGTGGCTACTATATACCTAAGTTATGTCTTAAACGCCTGTCACACACATCAATATCACTTTCAATATCGCTGCTGCACATGATGTAGCAGCGATATTGCATTGTCAATCATAAATCAATCATAAATTTATTTTTGATGGTCATAAAATTTTACGTGCATCTATAAGACATGACGATGGTCACCCGCTGGACGCACAGCATCAATGCGTGTCAACATGGGGAGACGAGATCAGCAAGTCACAGCACCTGTAAACAAGCGATGGGACATGGTAAACAAGGTAAACTGCATGTATGAAGACAGTGAACGCTGCCTAGACACCCAATGTCTACCTTGGTTACCAGACTTCGCCAGCTTAACGAACAATACCAGCCTGTTAGTGTGAGAAGACTGTTAACCAAGGTGTACATCAGGTATGTAGGCAGCGCGCGGTGCCTACATACCCAATGTATACCTTGGTTAACAGCCTTCTCCCACTTACAGGCTGTTATCGCTTGTTAAGCATGAAAAGGTTGGTAACCAATGTAACATGCAGGGATCTAGGCAGCATGCGCTGGATACATACCCCATGTAAACCTTGGTTAACAGCCTTTTCACGCTTAACGGCTGGTATCAAGGATGGTGAAAAAGGAATACATCAGGTATATGGGCAGGGCACGTTGGCTACATACACACATTGAAGGGGCCTTTTACAATTGTGTTTTTTTCCTGATTTGGAAGATCGGGCAAAACCCGATTCTTACAGTATTTTTGCCATTCACTTTAATTTTGTCAGGTAGAATCTTGTTGATTCATGTTTTTTCCTGAAATCATTAAAGACAATGGGCAAAAAAATGAATTCTGTAAGAATCATTTGTTTTCAAGATCTTCAAAATCAGGAAAAAAACGCAAGTGTGAAAAGGCCACCTTGTTTAACAGCTACCAGCGCCTGCTAACAGGCGCTGTGAGTGTAAGGAAATCGTTTCCACCATGTCGCTGGTCTCATGATTACTGGTAAAATCTGCCTGTGTAATGGTACCTTTACACACGGCTACATTTCTAGGGTGTCAACAGGTAACTTACTGGCTGCAGTGAAATCATGGAGACATGGTTCTATCTTGTTGCTGTGTACAAATGGAATAATGTCTCCATGATTTCACTGCAGCCAGTAAGTTACCTGTTGACACCCAAGAAATGTTGCCGCGTGTAAAAGTACCATGACAGATCACCAGCAATCAAACGTCAATGTCACAGCAATCTCGTTTGGTGGTTAGTTCACTGTCGACATTGACATGTGTGACAGAACCTTTAACACCCTGTTACACAACAGATAATTGTGCAGAGATTGTTTTCACATCTTTGCTTGGAGTGAAATCATGGACACATTGTTCCAGTTGTACACTGCCACAATGTGGAGCAATGTGACTATGATTCCACTGCTATCCTACATCTGCCAACAATATCAGTACAATTATGTGTATGTGCAACAGGGCCTTTAAGGTGTATAACACAACAATACCCCTACTTCAGGCACAATAATAACATATGTCATGTTCTAAGCAAGGTTGTACAATGTGTACTTTTACAGCTCTGAACCTGAAGTATGTTAACTGCAACGCCGTACCTGATGTAGGTGTATTGTGGCTGCTCTGTACCTCCACTATATGTAGTGTTACCACATAGTTGAGGTACAGAGCACATCAGTTGAAGAAACAGACCAAAAAACATTTTATTTAATTGGGAAATAAAAATAATAAACATTAACATTTCAAAAATACAAACAGTTAATATTCAAAATATTATAGCAATATTAAATATTTGTCATTATCAAGTTTATCAACTGAAAAAAATGAATCTACAAAATTGTCATATCACAAAGAAAAAAAATTAAAGTATACTGTGAAAGCTCAATACAAAGGGACTGCAGCATACAGGAGAGGAGGAGAGCAGGGACACCCAAGGGGGACTGGCACATGCAGCAGAGTAGGGAAGCAGAGAGGCAGGAGAAGGACTGGAGCCTGAAAGAAAGGGGGGAAGCAGGGAGGCAGCAGAGTGACTGTAGCCTGGACAAAAGAGGGTGGTGCAGGAGCTGTGTAATACACAATGCGTTGGAAATAGCACACCATCTCGTTATTTAAAAAAGGTAAAAAAAATTCTTTTTAATTAAACTTTAATTATACCCATTACACGTCGCAACATTGCATGCAATTTCACTTGCAATTTGCTGGTTGCAGTGAAATCATGGACACATTGTTCTATTTGTACACAGCAACAAAATAATAAAATGTGTCCGTGATTTCACTGACACCAGCAAATTGCAAGTGAAATTGCATGCAATGTTGCAACGTTTAATGGTACCCTAAGAACAAATTTTTTTAACTATAACATTTTGTATTTTTTTTTATTTTTTTTTTTTTTTTTTATTTTTTAAAATATTGAAAATAATTAAAAGATTTCAAACATAAATATGACAATTAAAAATATGTTCAATTATCATTTAACAATGAAAATTTTTAAACATCACTTGCAATTTGCTAGTTGCAGTGAAATCATGGACACATTATTCTATTTGTACACATCAACAAAATAAAAAAATGTGTCCGTAATTTCACTGACACAAGCAAATTTACGGTGAAATTGCATGCAATGTTGCAACGTCTAATGGTACCCAAGAACAAATTTTTTTAACTATAACATTTTGTATTTTTTTTTTTTTTTTTTTTTATTTGTTTTTATTTTTTAAAATATTGAAAATAATTAAAAGATTTCAAACATAAATATGACAATTAAAAATATGTTCAATTATCATGTTACAATGAAAATTTTTAAACATCAACCATAAAGATGTATAACTATGTACAGCTATTATAACATTGAACTTTACACTAATAACACTTTCTACATGTCAAATAAATAATTACACATTCACAATTTTGTACAATAAACATAACCGGCATGAAATTATAACAAATTAAACCATTTCATCCTGCCATGACACTCTTCCCTGCTCAGACATAAAATAATGGGCAAATTTGTCTCTAATTTCTGAAACAGCCAGAGTTGTTCTTACTCGACGTGTTCGGTAGTCCTGTAATGTGGTTCTGCAATGGCATCACGGTCCAAATGAAATTGTTCTTTGGCCAAAACATAGTTATGCAGAACCACACAGGCTTTCACAATGTCGTCCACAGACTCTGGCTGCATTTGTATGGCCTTTCCCAAAATGCGCCATTTTGCGGTTAACAGTCCAAAAGCGCATTCCACCACTCTTCTTGCCCTTGTGAGTCTGTAATTGTAATCCGTTTTGCATGACACAATCCACGGCTGGCATAAGGCTTCAATAGGTTCTCGCACATTTGAAAAGCCTCATCTGCTACAATTACGAAGGGCATAGGCGGTCCATCTGTGTGCGGCAGAGGCCTTGGTGGTGGAATGTAAAAGTTGCTGTTATAAATCCGGCGTCCCATGGGAGATTGCTTAAAAACCTGGGAGTCATTTGATCGTCCATAAGACCCAATGTCAACGGCAACAAAGCGACATTGGGAATCCGCGATCGCCATCAGTACGATTGAAAAGTATTTCCTATAATTAAAGTATTCTGAACTGCTCCCAGCAGGTTTAAGAATCCGGATGTGCTTGCCGTCCAGAGCTCCAACGCAGTTTGGAAAATTGGTGATCTCTTCAAACTTGGCAGCAGATGACATCCACAGGTCCATCGTCGGTTCAGGGAGGAATTCCGGCTGCAACAACGTCCCACAGTGCTTTGCAGGTTTCCTTCACAATTCCTGAAATCGTTGAAATTCCAAGCCGGAATTGGAAATGAAGTGAAGACATGCTTTCTCCACTTCCGAGAAACCTGAAAAATAACAAAAACACAACAGTATCATACTTTGAAAGTTAAAAGACACACAACATTAACATTTTTGAGAAATACACCGTACACAATAAAAAGGTGAAACACAATAATTATCATGGGAATGGGAATATACATGATCAACACCACAGTTTACAAAAAAGCAACAAAAGGAAGTACTCAGTCACACTACATTATTTTGAAAAAATTTTTAAAAATATAAAAAAATTAAATATATTGCTATACTATGTAAAATGATTACTTCAAACACAATGACACAATAAAACATTTTTGAATGAGCAGGAGGCCCACCCACAGTGTGCATGACACCCGAAATTCGTAAAAAAGCAGAAAGTTACTTTTTACATCAGCAGCAAGATGAGGTTTTGAGGCAATCACACCAATGCAGCGCCACATGCTGTATCACCAACATAACAGACGAATTTTGTGTCACATGCAACAAGACCCATGCATAGTCTATGCTGCTTACGCTCCTTTGCAGCAAATGCGGTTCGGCCAGATGCGTCCGATGCAGCAATTGCTTAAAGCAATAAAAACCAGACCAAAAAAAAGGATTTGTATTTAAGGTTGCAAGTGACTCATCTGCTGCAACCGTCAGAACCGCCCTTACTGCAAAGAACCCCAAGCACAAGACACAAAGCATGGCTATTGCTACATCCAGCATGCAACTCGGGCGTTATGTGGGCAAAGCAGCACCACATGGCAGATATGCTGCAAACATCGTCTTGAAGCAGATGTGGAAACACCATAAAAAGAACAGCACAGCTGCAACAATAAAAATTAAAAAAAATTAAATTTAAAGTAATGCACTTTGACATACAATAAAAGACACATTCCACAACCAGTGTTCGAAGCCCAAAATACCAACACTTTCACTCATAATACAAGGATTTACAAACAGATAAATGAAAAAAAAATTCAATTTGAAATAAAAATAAAATAAAAAAAGTTAAAAGGGTTAAACTTTGTTCACATTTGCATTCCCCTGTGCAACGTTCTGCGTAGGGCATCCGCAATGTGAGCGCAGCCACCCAAACCCTTATGTTTATAATGGAAGCACACAGTGCTGCACTTGACTGGGCATGACCATGCGCTCCCCTTCACTGCCATATGTGATTTGTGTGCAGATGTATGCCTGTGCAGAAATCACATAGTCTTTTCCACACCAGGAACGCATGTTACATTCCTGGTGCGGACGACAGTGTGTGATTTGTGCGCAAACATACATCTGCACACAAATCACATATGGCAGTCAAGGGGAGTGCACGCAGTCAAGAGCAGCACTGTGCACTCCCATTATAAACATAGGGGCTTGCAGTGGCTGCACTCACATTGCAGAGCACTCTTACGCAGAACACTGCGCAGCGGTACACAAGTGTGAACCCACTCTTCACTGTTGTCAAACATTGTACTGTGAATGAAGTGAACACAGCTGCAAGATGATGTTTTATGCAGATCCAGAAGGAGACACAGCATCATCCAGATCATCCGCATAAAAGCTGACTTGTGGGCTACATGAAGCAAGCCCCATGCATTGTGTATGTTGCTTGAAGTCCTTTGCATCAAGTGTGGTTATGCTGGGTGCATCGGAGGATGCACTTGTGGTGGAAAAAAAAAAATTTCAAATCTCATTTTTTTTGTTTATTTTTAAATTACAACAAAGACACATCAGACACATCTTCCAGCACAACCATGCCTGCCATAAAAGAACACAAGTAACCTACACAACACGTGGCGCTTAATGCATCCAGCCCACGTCAGGCATTATGCAGCCAATTCCAAAAATGCAGCACCACATGTCGGATCAGCAGACAAATTCACCTTGATAATGATGTTAAAAGGCCAATTGCACGAACACTATGGGGGGAGCACGAGTCCCACCCACAGTGTGCATAAGACCTTACATTAATACAAATGCAGTCACTTGCACGAACACTATGGGGGGAGCACGAGTCCCACCCACAGTGTGCATAAGACCTTACATTAATACAAATGCAGTCACTTGCATGAACACTATGGGGGGAGCATGAGTCCCACCCCACAGTGTGCATGACACCTTACATTAAAAGGCTGGGTTCACATTTGAGGACCCCTACGCAGCATTCTGCAGAGGGGTCCGCAATGTCACCGCAGCGGCACCGAGCTCCTATCTTTATAATGGGAGCGCACGGTGCTGCGCTTGACAGCGCATGACCACGCGCACCCAATCACTCCAATATGTTGTCTGTGCGTAGGCGGATACCTGCGCACAAATCATACAGTCTCTTCCGCACCAGGGACGCAACATGTTGTGTCCCTGGTGTGGACGAGAGTGTGTGATCTGTGCGCAGGCGTCCGCCTGCGCACAGATCACATATGGGAGTGAATGGGTGTGCACGGTCATGCACTGTCAAGCGCAGCACCGTGCGCTCCCATTATAAAGATAGGAGCTTGCGGCCGCTGCGCACACATGGCGATTCCCCTACGCTGAACACTGCGGAAGGGAACGCTAATGTGAAGGCAACCATACTAATGCAGTCACTTGCATGAACACTATGGGGGGAGCATGAGTCCCACCCACAGTGTGCATGACACCTTACATTAATACTAATGCAGTCACTTGCACGGACACTATGGGGGTAGCATGAGTCCCACCCACAGTGTGCATGACACCTTACATTAATACTAATGCAGTCACTTGCACGGACACTATGGGGGTAGCATGAGTCCCACCCACAGTGTGCATGACACCTTACATTAATACTAATGCAGTCACTTGCACGGACACTATGGGGGTAGCATGAGTCCCACCCACAGTGTGCATGACACCTTACATTAATACTAATGCAGTCACTTGCACGGACACTATGGGGGTAGCATGAGTCCCACCCACAGTGTGCATGACACCTTACATTAATACTAATGCAGTCACTTGCACGGACACTATGGGGGTAGCATGAGTCCCACCCACAGTGTGCATGACACCTTACATTAATACTAATGCAGTCACTTGCACGGACACTATGGGGTAGCATGAGTCCCACCCACAGTGTGCATGACACCTTACATTAATACTAATGCATTCACTTGCACGGACACTATGGGGGGAGCATGAGTCCCACCCACAGTGTGCATGACGCCTTAAATTAATGATAATGCAGTAAGGCAATTTTTCACATCAGCAGCACGCTGATATTTTTGGCCAATAAAAGAGGTGATGCTGCATCTGCCTGACCACACACATAATGCCCAACTTATGGACTGAATACGGCAAGCCCCATACATTTTGTATGGTGCTTGCAGTCATTTGCAGCAAGTCACATTCTGGCAGGTGCATCAGATGCAGCTCTTGTGTCCATAAAAAAAAAAATATAAAAAATCAAAGGTGTTTGCATTTTGTTATAACTACAATTGTGACACATCTGCAGCACCTGCCAGAACTACACTTGACGCAAAGGACCGCAAGCAACATACACAATGCATACAGCCTGTGACGCATGTCAGCCATTATACATCAAATGCAGCGCCACCTTCTCACACAAACATCATATTTCTGCTGATGTAAAAAAACACAGAGCATGACTGCAAGAAAAAAAAAAAAACATAATTTCATGTTTTAAAACATGAATTTTTAAGGCTGGCTTCAGACTTGCAGATGCATCTGCAGCGTTTTGCAGATGCATCTGCAAGCATCTGCATACAGACCGCGGCCCCCCATGTTTATAATGGTGCGCACGGCGGTCTGCAGATGCTTGGGGACTGCCGTGCGCTGTCATTGCCCGCCATTATTGATCTGTGCGCACACGGATGCCTGCGCACAAAACACACACTCCCGCCCGCACCATGGACGCGACATCTCGCAGTGTGAAAAGCACCATAAAGCAAAACCTACATTCATAATACATTTATTTATCAACAGTTTATATAGAAAAACATAGAAACAAACATACTGGTCAATGATAATTATACGGTGAATGACAAAATCAAAAAGCGTGGCTGCAACATAACCAGTCAAATTTTAATGCACTATGAGAATTTAAAAAAAAAAAAAAAAAAATTACAGTGGCCACAGCCACCAAAAACAACACATTCGTTCACAAGAACATTATTTATCAACAGTTTTGAATAAAAACATAAGATTTAAAAAAAAAATAAAAAAAATCTACAGTCAATGACCAATACATAGACCATGTCTACAAGAATAACAGCCATGAATACTTACAATAATGCAGTTTAAAAAAATCAAAAAATAAAACCAATGAAAAAAAAATAATAATAATAAAAAAAAAAAAAATATATATATATATATATATATATACACACAAACAAACAGTGTGCACAGTACCATAAAAAAAAATCCGTTCTTTGTAAATAAACTTAAGAGCAGTTTACCAAAAAAAAAAAAAATATATATATATATATATATATATATATTTTTTTTTTTTTTTAAACAAATATTTAATAAAAAAAAAAATTCTACTCTTAATGAGAACAACAAACATAAAAAGTCTACATTTTAAAAAATGCGTTCTATTTAAAAAAAAAAAAAGTGAAAATAACTACAAAAACACGCCAATAAGCATTTAAAAAAAAAATATAACTTGCATTACCTAAAAGTCACCATTAGTCGCTCCTCTGCAGAAATCGCCCGCCGGAATCTGGTGTCTTCTTTGGTGATGAGTCCTCGAACGCGTCCAAGAAGTTCGTCAAAACTTTCGATGGTCATCCGAAGATAGTCCCGGAATTTATCAGGATGGTTCCGCAATTCTTCGTATAAAGTGCAGAACACACCACGAGTCATTCGCCTTGATGTGATGGGGTGCACCCAAAATCGCCGACGTCTCTGTCGCAGTCTTTGTCTTCGTCGCTCATTGTGGTATGCAAGTCCCACAAAGCGTGCAATTGCAAAAGCTCTTTTAAAATGGGCATCCAATGCACGGAATGACATCGCCATCTTGCAGTAAAATTCCGGAGAAAGATGAAAGTCCAGGAGATGCAAAAATGTTGAAAAAAAACAAAAAAAAAAAACAAATCCAGGGAATAAAAGACAATCCACGGAAATCCAAGGAATATAGATCCACAATCCAAGCTGTGTCCACTCCAAAAACTGGCAAAAGAATGCTTGGACAACAAAAAAAAAAAAATTCTTTATATACCTGTGGGCGGGTACTTAAAGTGCGGGAAAAACCGCGTTTGCCGCACTTGCGGCACACTTAGGGCACACTTGCGGCAAGAATGCGGCAAGCCCCATTCATTTCCTATGGGACTTGCGGCACTTGCGGCAAGTGCGGTTTTTTTACAAATTTCCACGCCAGTTGTGGCAATGCGGATTTTACCGCATTTGTGCCGCAACTGTCAAATGCGGTTACATGCGGAATTTACCGCAAGTGACAGTTGCGGTATGAATGCGGTATTAACGGTCAATACCGCAAATGCCGCGAATTTCAAAAAACGCTGATGTGAAAGGGCCCTTACAAACCCAACCTGGAGGGAATTCTAAACACAAAAATTGGACAACAAATACTGATGTGTTGTGATGTTGCAATCCATTTTAAAGTTCCTTCCGTTTTTGCACTTTTACAATTGTTCTAAGTTAATGCTTTCCAATGTTTACTTTACAAAGTTTTACATTAAAAAATGTTCAGATTCAATGCGTGCTGTTTTTTCTTTACAGGGAGTTCAGCTAAGAATAAAATGCTGACTGGGAACTGAGGGAGAGGTGGGGGTAGGTCCCATTATGTCATATAAGGGGTTGACTTATAAAAAATACCCTCTACTGTATGGTGTTGTAGAAATTACAATAGATATCACTCATGTAAATGAAGACGTGAAACCTGCCCTTTGGCGTTGTAGTCCAATTACATATCGCCATATCTGTGCGTCATGAATCATGGTATGTGTTAAAGGGGCCCACTGGGGCTCTTTCGCCCTGGGCCCACAAAAACCTGGAGCCGGCCCTGCAGCCATGGACTCCCATTGAGATTCCCATTGACTCACCCATAGAGACTTCCATTGGGTTTCTCATGAGGTCTCCCATCCAGCCCATTAACAAGGCTCTCACTGCTTAGCTTCAAGAGTCTGTCAAATGCATGCACAATGGGTTTACAATGGCTCCTGACATGCTGGCTTCCCATCTGTGGAACTTTTGTATAGGCATACATTACTAAAAGTCAGTTTTAATTACAGTCAATGGCTTCTACTCTTACCAGCCCTTTGGCCTGTCAAAAGTCAATGCAGCCATGGACTCCCATTGGGTCACCCATAGAGACTTCCATTGGGTCTCTCATGAGGTCTCCCATCCAGCCCGTGACCAAGGCTCTCACTGCTTAGTTTCAAGAGTCTGTCAAGGGCATGCACAATGGGTTTACAATGGCTGCTGACATTCTGGCTTCCCATCTGTGGAACTTTTGTATAGGCATACATTAGGAAAAGTCAGTTTTAATTACAGTCAATGGCTTCTAGTTTTACCAGCCCTTTGGCCTGCCAAAGTCAATGCAGCCATGGACTCCCATTGAAATTCCCATTGAGTCACCCAGAGAGACTTCCATTGGGTCTCTCATGAGGTCTCCATCCAGCCCCTGACCAAGGCTCTCACTGCTTAGCTTCAAGAGTCTGTCAAGGGCATGCACAATGGGTTTACTATGGCTGCTGACATGCTGGCTCCCAATCTGTCGAACTTTTGTATAGGCATACATTAGTAAAAGTCAGTTTTAATTACAGTCAATGGCTTCTACTATTACCAGCCCTTTGGCCTGTCAAAAGTCAATGCAGCCATGGACTCCCATTGAGATTCCCATTGGTCACCATAGAGACTTCCATTGGGTCTCTCATGAGGTCTCCCATCCAGCCTCTGACCAAGGCTCTCACTACTTAGCTTCAAAGTCTGTCAAGGGCATGACAATGGGTTTACAATGGCTGCTGACATGCTGGCTTCCATCTGTGGAACTTTTGTATAGGCATACATTAGTAAAAGTCAGTTTTAATTACAGTCAATGGCTTATACTCTTACCAGCCTTTGGCCTGTCAAAAGTCAATGCAGCCATGGACTCCCATTACCATGGTCACCCATAGAGACTTCCATTGGGTCTCTCATGAGGTCTCCCATCCAGACCCAGTACCCAAAGGCTCTCACTGCTTACTTCAAAGTCTGTCAAGGGCATGCACAATGGGTTTACAATGGCTGCTGAATGCTGGCTTCCCTTTGTGGAACTTTTGTATAGGCATACATTATAAAAGTCAGTTTTAATTACAGTCAATGGCTTTACTCTTACCAGCCCTTGGCCTGTCAAAAGTCAATGCAGCCATGGACTCCAATCCATTGAGTCACCCATAGAGACTTCCATTCGGGTCTCTGATGAGGTCTCCCATCCAGACCATTAACAAGGCTCTCACTGCTTAGCTTCAAGAGTCTGTCAAGGGCATGCACAATGGGTTTACTATGGCTGCTGACATGCTGGCTTCCCTTTGTGGAACTTTGTATGGCATACATTAGTAAAAGTAGTTTTAATTACAGTCAATGGCTTCTACTCTTACCAGCCCTTTGGCCTGTCAAAAGTCAATGCAGCCATGGACTCCCATTGAGATTCCCATTGGGTCACCCATAGAGACTTCCATTGGGTCTCTCATGAGGTCTCCCATCCAGCCGTTACCAAGGCACTTATTACCTTTGCTGGAACTGCAGGTTTCTGATGCCCAATGTATTAAAGGGTAGTTGAAGTCCCCATAATAATGACTTCTCCCTGAGTCGCTGCTTCATCTATTTGCTTTATGAGGATATTCTCCTCCACTTCCATTATTGTTGGGGACTTATAACAAACCCCTATCAGTAATTTATTATTTTTTTCCCCTCCCCTTATCTCCACCCACAGAGACTCTACATTTCCATTAGATTCACCTATATTATCACGCAGGGTTTTAAGGATGATTTTATGTATAAACACATACACCTCCTCCTCGCTTATTTGTACGGTCATTTCTGAACAGACAATAGCTCTGTAAATTAACAGCCCAGTCATGGCTCTCGTCCAGCCATGTCTCAGATATCCCCACCATGTCATAATTATTTTCCAACAAAATCAATTCTAATTCCTCCATTTTGTTGGTGAGGCTTCTGGCATTAGTGTACATGCACTTTATGCATCTCTCTTTACCTCTATTCCTTCCTACTATATTGACTGCTCTAACCCCACCCCACATGGTAAAGCAGTCCAGTGCCAGAGGCAGCAAAGCAACCCAAAAACATCAGGGAACCTCCACCATGTTTGACAGTAGGGACCGTGTTCTTTTCTTTGAATGCCTCTTTTTTTCTCCTGTAAACTCTATGTTGATTCCTTTGCCCAAAAAGCTCTACTTTTGTCACATCTGACCACAGAACATTCTTCCAAAACGTTTTAGGCTTTCTCAGGTAAGTTTTGGCAAACTCCATCCATGCTTTTTTATGTCTCGGGGTAAGAAGTGGGGTCTTCCTGGTTATCCTACCATAGTCCCTTTTCATTCAGACGCCGATGGATAGTACGGGTTGACACTGTTGTACCCTCGGACTGCAGGGCAGCTTGACCTTGTTTGGATGTTAGTCGAGGTTCTTTATCCACCATCCGCACAACCTTGCGTTGAAATCTCTCGTCAATTTTTCTTTTCCGTCCACATCTAGGGAGGTTAGCCACAATACCATGGGCTTTAAACCTCTTGATGACTCTTAGCACAGTAGACACAGGAACATTCAGGTCTTTGGAGATGGACTTGTAGCCTTGAGATTGCTCATGCTTCCTCACAATTTTGTTTCTCAAGTCCTCAGACAGTTCTTTGGTCTTCTTTCTTATCTCCATGCTCAATGTGGTACACACAAGGACACAGGACAGCGGTTGAGTCAACTTTAATCCATATCAACTGGCTGCAAGTGTGATTTAGTTATTGCCAACACCTGTTAGGTACCGCAGGTAAGTTACAGGTGCTGTTAATTACACAAATTAGAGAAGCATCACATGATTTTTCTAACTGTGCCAATACTTTTGTTCACACCTTTTTTATGTTTGGTGTGGAAGTATATCCATCTTGGCTTTAGGACAATTCTTCTTGTGTTTTTCATTGAAGACAAATTAAATGAAGATAATAATACCAAAGAATTTGTGATTGCAATCATTTTCAGGAAGAAACTGAGTATTATCTGACAGAATTGCAGGGGTGTCAATACTTTTGGCTACAACTGTATGTCTGATTTGACCAATTCATCACATAGATTACGTCCTCTCCTATAAGAGAAGAGAGGCGGGGATTCAAATTCTTTCACATTAGCATGGCCCCTACTCAACATGGGCCAGTGTCTCCTGATGATATCTGTCAATCTGCTACTCATTCTATTGTATGTAGTCACCAACGGAATAGGTTTCTCTGTTGTAACGTTATCCTTCGTTTTCAACAGATCCTCACAGTTTAAACTCAGATCTTCCGGAGTAATGCCACCCTATCACCACCTCTCCTCATAGGGGGGATGTTATCAATGATTCTATATCTTAACTGATTAACAGTATGCCCTACCTCTTTAAAATGCTTAGGGACATGGAGCTCTATCATTCCAGTCCGTATAGTGCTCTTATGCTTGCTGATTCTTGTTCTTGCTTCCATTGTGGTCTCCCCAACATAGAGGAGACCACAAGGGCAATTGATGGTATATATATATATGTATATTGTTGTATATATATACTAGAAAAAAACTGCAAAGCACTCGTTACACTGTGCGAGAGGTGCAAGCTGTGTCGCTGGATCAACAAGAAACAAAAAATTCACTGCTGCACTCAATCTAACCAAAAAGTGTATGCTAACAAGCAAATGGTTTGAGAAAAAAATTAAAACATCCGTTTCTTTCTAAAAAACTCATTACTCACTTTTTTATTAAAAACCGGGGCTCTTGGTACACCCATTGGCCAATGTATGCCTGCCCTCCGGCCACTTCTCGGCGGCCCCGGGGTCCGGAGGGTCCTGCGCTGACATCCCTGCCAGATCCTTGTCCGTGGACTCCCTGGTCCTTCTGGCCTCATCCTGATCCCTGAGCACCTGGGCTCGGTGGGGGTGCAATCTGCAGCTGGGTGGAGCCAGCCACTCCACCTTGTCTGATATATATACTAGAAAAAAACTGCAAAGCACTCGTTACACTGTGCGAGAGGTGCAAGCTGTGTCGCTGGATCAACAAGAAACAAAAAATTCACTGCTGCACTCAATCTAACCAAAAAGTGTATGCTAACAAGCAAATGGTTTGAGAAAAAAATTAAAACATCCGTTTCTTTCTAAAAAACTCATTACTCACTTTTTTATTAAAAACCGGGGCTCTTGGTACACCCATTGGCCAATGTATGCCTGCCCTCCGGCCACTTCTCGGCGGCCCCGGGGTCCGGAGGGTCCTGCGCTGACATCCCTGCCAGATCCTTGTCCGTGGACTCCCTGGTCCTTCTGGCCTCATCCTGATCCCTGAGCACCTGGGCTCGGTGGGGGTGCAATCTGCAGCTGGGTGGAGCCAGCCACTCCACCTTGTCTGATATATATACTAGAAAAAAACTGCAAAGCACTCGTTACACTGTGCGAGAGGTGCAAGCTGTGTCGCTGGATTTTCTAGTGTATATATATCAGACAAGGTGGAGTGGCTGGCTCCACCCAGCTGCAGATTGCACCCCCACCGAGCCCAGGTGCTCAGGGATCAGGATGAGGCCAGAAGGACCAGGGAGTCCACGGACAAGGATCTGGCAGGGATGTCAGCGCAGGACCCTCCGGACCCGGGGCCGCCGAGAAGTGGCCGGAGGGCAGGCATACATTGGCCAATGGGTGTACCAAGAGCCCCGGTTTTTAATAAAAAAGTGAGTAATGAGTTTTTTAGAAAGAAACGGATGTTTTAATTTTTTTCTCAAACCATTTGCTTGTTAGCATACACTTTTTGGTTAGATTGAGTGCAGCAGTGAATTTTTTGTTTCTTGTTGATCCAGCGACACAGCTTGCACCTCTCGCACAGTGTAACGAGTGCTTTGCAGTTTTTTTCTAGTATATATATCAGACAAGGTGGAGTGGCTGGCTCCACCCAGCTGCAGATTGCACCCCCACGAGCCCAGGTGCTCAGGGATCAGGATGAGGCCAGAAGGACCAGGGAGTCCACGGACAAGGATCTGGCAGGGATGTCAGCGCAGGACCCTCCGGACCCCGGGGCCGCCGAGAAGTGGCCGGAGGGCAGGCATACATTGGCCAATGGGTGTACCAAGAGCCCCGGTTTTTATAAAAAAAGTGAGTAATGAGTTTTTTAGAAAGAAACGGATGTTTTAATTTTTTTCTCAAACCATTTGCTTGTTAGCATACACTTTTTGGTTAGATTGAGTGCAGCAGTGAATTTTTTGTTTCTTGTTGATCCAGCGACACAGCTTGCACCTCTCGCACAGTGTAACGAGTGCTTTGCAGTTTTTTTCTAGTATATATATCAGACAAGGTGGAGTGGCTGGCTCCACCCAGCTGCAGATTGCACCCCCACCGAGCCCAGGTGCTCAGGGATCAGGATGAGGCCAGAAGGACCAGGGAGTCCACGGACAAGGATCTGGCAGGGATGTCAGCGCAGGACCCTCCGGACCCCGGGGCCGCCGAGAAGTGGCCGGAGGGCAGGCATACATTGGCCAATGGGTGTACCAAGAGCCCCGGTTTTTAATAAAAAAGTGAGTAATGAGTTTTTTAGAAAGAAACGGATGTTTTAATTTTTTTCTCAAACCATTTGCTTGTTAGCATACACTTTTTGGTTAGATTGAGTGCAGCAGTGAATTTTTTGTATATTGTTGTTATATATATACAACAAAACTACTGGAACATGTAAATCGTTTCCATATAAGGTATTTCTTACCGGACTGTGGATGAAAGAACTCCCGTCCCTTAATCAAATTACTGCAACTAGCGCAACCCAAGCATGGGAAGTTCCCTAAACTTGGTGGACTAAGGGTAGTTTGTAGATCTCGTTTTGAGCTACCTATGTCTGATTTGACCAATTAATCACGTAGATTACATCCTCTCCTATAAGAGAAGAGAGGCGGGGATTCAAATTCTTTCACATTAGCATGGCCCCTACTCAACATGGGCCAGTGTCTCCTGATGATATCTGTCAATCTGCTACTCATTCTATTGTATGTAGTCACCAACGGAATAGGTTTCTCTGTTGTAACGTTATCCTTCGTTTTCAACAGATCCTCACAGTTTAAACCCAGATACCTTTGTTTATACTCCTCTAGTTTATCACTCGGATATCCTCTTTTTAGAAACCTATGGCACATTTCCTGTAGCCATTGTCCTCACTGGAAGCTATTTCCTCGCTTTTGCGAGACTTCTCTGCCGCCTCTTATTATAGACTCAACTTGACCAAATCTACACTTTTCCCTCTATTTCTCTCTCCTCAGTTACAAATATGGATCCAGTCCCTTTACTCATTTATTTGGTCACCAATGGGATTCACTTATCTTGGAATAAAGTTGACGCGCTTGGCTGACATAATTAGAACCAACTCTGATTCGATCATCCTGGAACTTCATAAGGAGATTGATAACTTCTCCAAAGCTCCCCTCTCATGGATGGCAAGAATTCAGGCCTCCAAAATGCTCCTATTGCCTAAGCTCATTTACCTATTTAGATGCATCCCCTTGTCCTTCCCCGCAAAATACTTGTCCCGGTTTCAGACTATTCTAGACAAATTCATTTGGAATGGCAAGCCCCACAGAATAAAACGTCAACTTATGTCGTTACCATATAACAAAGGGGGCCTGGCTTCGCCAAACATAGCTCTCTATCATAGGGCTGCCCTCCTAGATCCTATCAAAATATGGCTGGAGAGTGACTCCACACTCCCGTGGTATCTGATGGAATCTCATTATGCACCCCGTAAATCCCTACGGTTGTTACTGGAGGCACAACTTCTCAGCCCCAATATTACATTACTGCCCCTTTGTACCATGGCAGCTGCCTCCAAAATCTGGTCTACGGAATGCCCTGCTTCTTTTCCATCTATAGCCCAGTACATCTCCCTAAGTTCCATTGAATGTGTCATTCCCAATTTGTCCTTGGCCTCTTGGATGTCATGCGGCATCCAACGCGTGAAGGACCTCTTCCATCTATCTGGCATGAAGTCCTTTGCGGATTTGAGGAGACAATACCTCATTCCCGACTCAGAAATGTTTAAATACTTACAGCTACGCAGCCTCCTGGCGAACCATAGTCTCTTCAGCCTCTCCCATGACCTCTCGGCCTCCCCTGCTCAGCAGTACTTCAAACCGGGCACCAGCATGCCTCACGGGCTCTCAGCTCTATACAAATCACTGCTATGCAATATCAGTTCACATAAACCCAATTTATGACCACTTGGGAGTCTCTATTCTCATTTGAAGCTCCCATGGAAGACTGGGAATTTGCTATGACCCACGCGACCAAGTTTTCCTCCTGCCTGGGCCACCTTGAACAATTAAAGAAAATCCAGCTCCACTGGTACCTCACTCCTGTTAAACTGGCTAAGTTACATCTCTCCCCTTCCCCATTGTGTTGGAAGAGCTGTGGCAGCAGAGGTACTCTTGCTCACGTCTGGTGGGATTGCCCACAAGTGCTCGCCTTCTGGGCCCAGGTTGAAGCTTTGATTGCTGAAGTTCTTCATCTGCCCTTCACATTATCAAAACAGCTGGCGGTCCTGGGGGTTTCATTAATAGACTTTCCCTCCCCCTGCAACCTATAATCTCCAATATTTTGGTGGCGGCCAGGCAATGCCTTGCCAGTCACTGGAAGTTGCAGTCGGTTCCCTCCAGAGCAGAACTTATCGCCAAAATCAACCTTCATTACTGTTAGGAGACGACGGCTGCAGACTCCTTATCCAGGAAAAACAGCGTTCTGACTTGGTGGGACCCCTGGGTCTCTTCGTCCGTTGCTGCTGCTTTACACACTGCTGTGCCTCCACCCTAATGCCAAATCTTGCCTGACTTATATTTGCTGAGTCCATATAGAACATCTCTTAACAGTTGACAGTTCTCATGTCTTACTTATTATGGTCTGTGATATTGCTCATCTTTATGCTGTATCCCTGATGAACATTTTTGCAGTTTGGATGTCTTGTTTCCCTCCTTTCCCCCCCCTTACCTTCCCTTTACTCTCCCATTTTATATTTTTCAATGTTGGAAACCTGTTGTATTCATGCCTTTATTTCAATAAAAACTTAAATGGTTAAAAAAAAAAAAAAGATGGATGTATTGCCTGTTCTTATTTTTATTCCAGACAGTCCCAATAGAAGTTCCTGGTTATTTTTTTGATCGTTTGCAATCTCTTAACTCCAGGTTTATTTGGGGGGAAGGGGGGGGGAAGACGCCCGAGAATTAGCTTTAACACCCTTTGTCGACACAAACTTCAAGGAGGGGCTGGTTTACCTAATTTCAGGCCATACTATAAAGCCGCCATACTGACAAGACTGATAGACTGGCAATACCATACACTGACCAAACAATGGGTAGAAATAGAACAGAAAAACGTAGATATTCCATTGTGGTATGTCCCTTGGCTCTGTCCTTCAGATAGACCCAATTTGGGTCCGGAAACATATATTATGTCCACAACTTTGAAAATTTGGGATTCGGAGGTTAGAAGGGGAATTTTAGCAAAGCGTAAGGGACCCCTGACTCCAATTTTTGTCAATCCATCTTTCCCCCCAGCATTGCATGCACAGTCTTTCTTGAAATGGCATAAGAGATGCTCCTCGTATGCATCAAGTTTTTGAAGGAGGAAGACTGGTGCCTGCTTTATCGTTCGCTGGATCTGGAATGGGGAGGTCCTGGCTGGAGTTTGCCCAATTACAATCCTGGATATCCCACCTGGGTCCCAGAGCTAGCTTTTCTGCTGACCTGACGCACTTCGAGAGGTTATTTATACAGGAATCTCCTCCCTCACATGTAATTTCCTCCATTTACTCGGCCCTAAGCCTTCGAAGCCCTGATGACAGACCTAAATTTTGGAACAGATGGGAGGCGGAGTTGGGCGTCGAGCTGTCCGGGGTGGAGTGGAAAAAAGCCTGTCTTTTCACACATAAAATGTCAATGGCCTCTTTAGCACAAGAGAGGAATTATAAAACACTGTCTAGATGGTATCAATGCCCTATTAACATACATGTGGCTTTCCCCTCGGTCCCGGACAGTTGTTGGAGATGCGGCGTGGAAAAAGGCACCATGTTACATATTTGGTGGAATTCTAGTAAGATGCAACCGTTCTGGAACTCGATGTTTGAGCTGTACAAAAAAGTTAGTGGACGGGAGCCCGAAAGATCTCCACTGATGGCCCTGTTGTCAATTCTCCCCGGAACTATAAAAGCTCAAAAAACAGACCTCTTACGTTTCTATGTAACCGCTGCTAGATCGGTCATTCCTAAATACTGGAAGTCAGGACATACTCCTGATCTCACGGAAGGTTTAGCGGAGATGCTGAGGCTTCACAGGATGGAGGAGCTTACAGCGGAGGTCACCGGTGCCAGGGATAAATATGTACGGTGTGAGGCACCGCCGGCATGATCCGCATGGCCGGGGTACATCACATGTAGGATCAGAGGATGATCCTGTGCACACTGGCCGGTTTTCCTGTGATGATAATACTGTGTGAACCAACATGAACACAATGAGGTTTCATGAGACTAATGAGTGGCAGTGAGAGTGGGATGAGATCGAGGAGTCCATGAGGAATAGGATGTAATAAGTGAGTGCTGACAACCCGGAACACAGGGAGTTAACCTGAGCTGTGTGAAAGGCTGATTAACAGCAGCTGAGGGGGTGTGTCCATGGGGGAGTGGCTGGCACGATAAGAGTCGGCCACCTGAGTGATTGAGATTGATTCTGGAGGCTGAGATTGATCCTGGAAGCTGAGATTGATTCAGATGGAAGCTGAGACCAGCCAAGTGCAGAGCAGTCTAGAGGCTCTGAGTACATGATGGGAGCATGCTAGCTCCATGCCGGTGCCGAGGTCCGTGGTCGTGTCCGCACCTGGAGGGGGAAGCCGTGGCTGAACCTGGTGGATACTGGTCCGGGCGTGGGGTGAAACACACCCGGGAAAGGCGCCTGTGGGGATGCCTGGTGGAACCTGTGACACAGGTAGCGAGACCCGGATCCGTGCCCGGTAAGAAAGCAGTTCCAGAGCGATAGTGTGAACTGTGCACCTTGAGTGTGTAAATCATGTTAGGCGAGTATAGACCGCCCTTGGGACCGACTCAGTGGAGTCCGTTAAAGGTCCTGATGAACCGGAATGTATGTAGCCCTTGGAGGCAATTGTATGTAGTGTGCCAGGCGGGCATAGACCGCCTTTGGGTCCGAGTCAGAGTACTCAGTTAAGGGACCCGATGAACTATGTGTATGAGGGCTTAAGTAATGGCCCTGAATAAGAGATGATGGCCTATATGTAAGACCCATGTATAAAGATGTGGGGAGAGAGTGACCCAGCGAGTATGGATGATGTTGGAGGCGTTCCGTCCTTGGGACGAGAGGGAGGCTTGCCCTGCTGCTTGCAGAGGGTACCCGTCCCTCAACCACGACCTCTAATGGTGTGGGTGTGCCTGTGGTGCCAGACACAGGGGTAATAGGGCTCCTAGTAGGTAACGGATGTAGAGGTTCCCGTGCACTATGGTTTGCCAGTCCCTGTAATGGGCCATGGAGGGGCCACAGTCCATGGATGTGGGCTGTGAGCAGGTGTGTGATCCATGGACGTTTGAATGATGGATCACATACGGTATGTAAGGACCCGGTCAGGCAGGATTCCTGACTACGGGTGAATGTTGAGTCATCATGCTGGGTGACTAAAGCCAGGCGGCAGGTACCGCCATTGGGACCCACAGGGCCCGTTGAGGCGTATGTAACGAAGGTCAGAAGCAGGGGTTAGAAGGGCTCCCGTACTGGGTAACGCGTGGTTAGGCCTGAGGCCGCAGCCACGGGTTACTAGGGTTTGCCAATCCCTGTTATGAACCCGGAGGGGTCATCATCGTACTGTAACGTATGTATAGTGTAAGTAGGCCGGAGGCCGTAGCCACCATGGGAGCTGTTAGTAGAGCTCCAATGGGGACAGAGTTGGTTACAGGTCCCGGGTTACTATGAGATGTTATGTGCAATATAAGTGTTATGTAATGTTATATGTAAATGTATGATGTGTTTATGTATGGTGTTTTTAATCAATGTGATATGTGTCAAACATGCTACCCGGGTTATGTTGTTAATATGTGAAAAATAAACGGGTAGACATTGGTTAAACTTATAAACACGTGTTCGTTGTCGTTTTGGAAGCGGGTTCCCCGGTTGCTACCTCACAACGGATATGGAGCTCGTGGGTTATCTTCCTGGATTATTGGGACGATAGAAGCCTGCTTACAGATTAGGAGCCACAACATACCTGACATATAAGGTGGCTATCTCAGCCAGAGGTTCTTACTGTAGTGTTCTCTCTATTTCTCTTCTTTCTTTTTTCTTCCCCCTCCTCTTTTTTTTTTTTTCTCTCTATTATTCTTCTTCTATTGTTCTCTTCTCAGGTTCACAAAGGTAAAGATAATGAAAACTATAGACATACCAAAAGTGTTTTTATAAATGGTAAAATTTGGAACTGATTCAGTTTGTTCTATACCCAGAAATGGATTAATCCTTAGTTCTATGAGATAACTTTGATATTTATACATAGATCCGAATATAGGGTAAATATAGATTGTTTATTAGATTCCTAGTATAGCTACTTTATCTTTGATCAGATAGACAGACTACTATCTTGAAGCGGTTTTTGGGATCTACCCGGACGGCTAGATAACCACGACTAGATGAGATAGCTTCAAATATTCAAAGGACAGAGGTTCAGCTTGCCTTGAGAACATGATGTTTTCTGATACTACAAGTTGTATTGATGCATACTTTCTTATATTAGAATATATGTTAGTACTGAATACTTCTGTATTGGAACAGTAATTTGTATTCATTTGAGATTCTATTGTTCTTTTCTTTATCTAATAAACAAAGATTGAACATATTGATATTTTCTTCTCGGACCACACGCTTGTCAGTGTCTCAATTTTTTTACTGAAGTTTAGACCTAAGCAGTGCCAAAGGCGCTTAAATATATCTCTTCTTAATGACCCCATTGTGATGACAGATATACAAAAGACGTATTTTGACAAATACGAGAGAGACAAGACCCATGTGTTGTGTGGGAGGCACACAAGTGCGTGGTCAGGGAAGTGCTCATCAAACATGGTGCTTGAGTGAAACATGAGCGGGCGGAGGAGATCGCGGGACTGCTGAAGGAAAACTGAATTAGTCCTTACCGGTAATTCCTTTTCTTGGAGCCTTCCACGACAGCATTGGAGGATGTCGTCCACGCCCTATTGGGGGACAGGAACACAGAGAGGTTAAAAGCCCCTCCCCTTCCTCCGCACTCCAGTGTATTACCAAGATCACCTGAAGACATGGATTACCTGATACACCTGAATCCAAAAATCGACAATAAGGGGGGGAACTGATGCTGTTGTGGAAGGCTCCAAGAAAAGGAATTACCGGTAAGGACTAATTCAGTTTTCTCCCATCGCCTTCCACAACAGCATTGGAGGAATACCACCGATACTCCTCAGGGTGGGACAACTGCCTGTAGCACTTTCCTACCAAAGGACAGATCCCGACTAGAGGACAGATCTAACCTATAGTGGCGAGAAAAGGTGTGGAGGGATGACCACGTAGCCGCTCTGCATATCTGCTCAGATGAAGCTCCAGCCCACTCCGCCCAGGATGTAGCAGCAGCCCGAGTGGAATGAGCCTTCAACCCCACCGGAGGAGCAAGGTCTTGAGCGACGTAGGTCGAACAGATCGCCTTCTTGATCCAGGAAGCGATGGTAGCCTTGGAAGCCTCTTCCCTTTGTTTTTCCCAAAATGCTGAACAAACAGGTTCTGATCTAATCTCCAGGAAGCGGTCACTTGGAGATAGTGGAGGACGGACCGACGGACATCCAAGGTGTGAAACACGGCCTCAGCTGCATTAGCAGGAGAATGACAAAAGGACGGGAGCACCACTTCCTGGGACCGATGAAAATCCGACACAACTTTAGGAAATAAGGACGGATCCAACCGAAGCGTAATGCGATCATCGGAAACCACGAGGTAAGGCGCCTGGATCGAGAGCGCCTGCAGTTCCCCAACTCGCCTGGCCGAAGTAATGGCTACCAAAAACGCCGTCTTGTGAGAGAGAGATGGAAGGGAAGCAGCAGACAAGGGCTCAAAGGGATCCCGAGAAAGCCCATGAAGAACAATGTTCAAATCCCAAGTAGGGACGGAAGGCCGAAGCCTGGGACGCAGTCTACAAGCAGAGGTAAAAAATCGTTTGATCCATCGATGGCCAGCAAGATCCTGATCAAACACGGCACCGAGAGCTGAAACCTGGACCTTAAGGGTGCTCGGCTGAAGGCCCAAATCCAAGCCTCGCTGCAAAAAATCCAAAATGAGAGCCACATTAGGATGATGGATATCCGGAATGGAAGGAGCACACCAGGACAGAAAGCGTTTCCAAACCTTCCCGTAAATGGCGTTCGTCACGGGCTTCCTGCTCTGCTGAAGCGTGCGGATTACAGCTTGGGAGGCCCTTGGCCGTCAGGATCTCGGCCTCAACAGCCAGGCCGCCAGATTGAGCCACTGCGGGTCCGGGTGAAACAGAGGACCCTGGGATAGCAGGTCGAGGTTGTGGGGCAACCGAATCGGACCCTCCAGGCATAGGTCGTGGATAGCGCCGTACTATGCCCTTTTGGGCCACAGGGGAGCCACCATGATAGTCGTCCGTGAGAGAGTGAAATACGTCCGGATGGAGGCTCCATTCGCCAGGGTGGACCTCCGTGCGGCTCAAGAAATCTGCCTGTACATTGTCCGCTCCCCTCAGATGAACGGCTGACAAGGAGAGAAGATGGCGTTCCGCCCAAGAAAATATTCATCTTGCGAGCACCTGCAAGTGGATGCCCCGAGTACCACCTTGGTGGCGCAAGAAGGCAACCGTAGTCACATTGTCCGACAGAACCTTCACGTGACGCCCACGTAGGACGTGAACTGCAGCATGAAGCGTCTTCTCCACCGCTAGAAGTTCCCGGAAGTTTGACGATTGACGACTGATCGAGCGACTCCAAACCCCCTGGAACGGTACGCGATCCACCATCGCTCCCCAACCGGATCCGCTGGCATCTGTAGTCACGGTGGTCACTGGAGCCTGCAGGCAGGCCACCCCCGTCCGGAGGTTCCCGGGATTCATCCACCAGGAAAGGGAGGCCACCACCCGCCCTGGGGTCTGGACCCGAGTGTTCAGGGAATCCTGCTGCCTGTCCCAAAGGAGCACAAAGGGAATGCAGAGCCGTTGACATCATGGACCCCAACAGGGACATCGCCTCCCGCAAGGTGGGACACACCCGAGCCCGGAAGCGGGTCAGTTTGTCGTGGAGCAGAAGCCGGTGTGCGACAGGAAGGAACGAGGTCTGTTCGGAGGAGTCCAGCAAGACCCCCAAAAATTGACGGCGGGTCGCCGGAACCAGTTCCGACTTCCGAAGATTCGGCACCCTCCCTAGACCCCGAAGAATCTCCAAAGTCCTGGAGACCTGGGAGCGCAGGACCTCCGCCGAAGGCGCTACAACCAGCATGTCGTCTAGATAGGGAACCACGCATAAGCCCTGGGACTGGATGAATGCCATCACCTCCCCCATGAGTTTGGTGAAAACCCTGGGGGCTGATGAGATCCCGAACGGCAGTACATTGAATTGATAATGGACCGTCCCGCCTGCCCCGGAGATCGCGAAGCGCAAAAAGCATTTGTGAGACGGGTGAATGGGGACGTGATAGTACGCGTCCTGGAGGTCGATGGTGGCCATCATGTAATCCTGACCGATCAGGGGAATTGCCGAGCGGACGGATTCCATCTTGAATCGCCTGTAAAGAACATGACGATTGAGAAGTTGCAGATTGAAGATGATACGGGGCGCCCCGGAGGGCTTTCGTACCACAAACAACCTGGAGTAGTGCCCCTGACCCACTTCTCCTGGAGGGACCGGAGACACTACGCCGGAACCTAACAGGTCTTGCAGACCCGACAAAAACAGTGTGCGAGAGTCCCCTAGAGGAAGGGGAGTGATCCGCAGACATGGAGGGGGCTGACTTACGAATTCCAACCGTAGACCCTCCCGAATGGTCGAGAGGATCCAAGGGCATGAGGAGATTGCTTCCCACTGAGGGAGAAACCTCAAGAGCCGCCCTGCAATGGGCCCGGCGTCACTGCTTAGAGCCCGGCTGGCCCCCCGACCCCTGACTTCGGTGCTGGGGGAGCAAGATATTACGGTTCTTGTCACCTTTCTGGTAGGCCCAGCGACCGGACTTACCCTTCCCCCTATACTGGGAGGGCTGGCTACGCTCGGCCCGAAAGGACTGCTTCCGAAAGGGCTTCTGTTCCGGGAGACACTTTTTTCGGTCTGACACCTTTTCCAAGATGTCATCCAGTGCCGGACCAAAGACATAAGACCCCTGAAAAGGGATGCCACACAGCTTAAGTTTCGACGTGACATACCCATTCCACATCTTAAGCCACACCGCTCTGCGAGCTGTGTTGGACAACACTGCGCTCCTGGCGCCAATGCGGACTGACTCTGCCGAGGCATCAGCCAGGAAGCCTGTCGCACGTCTTAGAAGTGGAACGGAATCCAAAAGCTCCTCCCTGGAAGTACCCTGCAGGATGTGATCTTCCAGCTGGGAGATCCACTTAAAGAGAGATCTGGCCACACATGTCGATGAGATGTTCACCTTCAAAGACATAGCGGCCGCCTCCCAGGATTTTTTGAGAACACTCTCCATCTTACGATCGAGGGGGTCCTTCAACTGGGAGGAATCTTCAAATGGTAAGGCGGTCTTTTTCACCACCCTGGCTACCTGGATGTCCACCTTCGGAACATCCCCGACAAAGTCAGCACCCTCCAAGGGAAACCGCCGTTTCAACTCGGAAGGGGTGATCAGCCTATTTTCTGGCACCTCCCATTCCCGGAGGATGAGTTCCCGGATGACCTCATGGACAGGGAAGCCCGATTGCCGCTTAGCCCTCAAGCCACAGAACATGGCGTCCTGCACTGAACAAGGGGGTTCCACCTCTTCAACTCCCATGGTGCTATGGACAGCGTCCAGCAATTCCTCCATGGACTCAAGAGGAAAAATAGTAGTGTCCAGAATCTCGTGCCTGTGCAGAGGCAACAGAGGCAACATCCTCGCCGTCCTCAGACGCAGAGCTCTGGACAGCCTCCATGAAAGCCATTGAATTACAGTCCTGGAGCTTCCTCTTTTTTGGAGGGGAAGGCCCGGATGCTGCAGCAAAAACCGGCAAGGCTGAGATAGAAGCCTGTACCTCCTGTCTAACCGCTTGAACTTCGTGTCTAACCATGGACCGGAGTTCCTCAAGCAGGGACGGGGATTCTTCCCTGACCACACCGTCAGTACATGGCTGACATAACTTCTTTTTGCAGGAAGAAGGAAGTTTCATGCTGCAGATGCCACATTTTCTGGATGGGGTTTTGCTGCTTTTAACAGGGGGGCCCTTGTCTCCCTAAAGAAAAAGGGGGAGAAGGGGACCCAGAGTGAGTGAAGGTATCTAAGCCCCTGACCGCAGTGACCACCCCCAATACACTTACAGGAGCTGGGGGAACGCTGGGCTCTGCAGAGGCAGAGGAGGAAGATCTACCACCCTCCATCTTCAGGGATCTCCTTACCTGGGTGTAGTCTTAAGAATGTGGATTTTCTGATACATACAGGTTGTTGACAAGGAACACTTATTATTTTGGTGTATGGTGTGGTACCTTGGTGGTGAGGAATGGATATCTCTTTTGTTTTGTAATGGGCACAAATGCTGATAATTGTTGTTCAAGCATTAGAAGAGGAGAAAGTGCCACGCAAACAAAAACGCTAGTTTTGTGTTATTCTTTTCTCCCCATGATTATTGATAATAAATAGGTCACCATTACCATATTTTAGGAAAGTGTCTCCTATAGTGGTTATTTTTCCTCCACACTCGTCTAAGGGATAGACCCGGACATCAGGGAGATCCACACACCGCTTTTTGTTTCCTTAAATATATTGTTGGTATGGGGATTCAAAAAGGAGGAACATCATTTTCATTCCCAAATAAGTAAGGACCAGAAGGGATAGCCGCCGAGGAGCGGGGACACCATACGGGGTTTTTAGGTGAAAACTCCGCTGTTAGGCAGGGGGAGGTAGGGAGAGAACAGGGTGCCCCTTCCCCCTTTATGAGTTTACACTGTGTGTACGGGATCATAACTGACCCTAGTTTTAATAAGAACAATAAAAGTTACATTTTAGAAGATACGACTTCTTTGTATACTAGCTTCCCTTCTTTTGTTGTTCTAGTGCCACGCCCCCTTGCTGAGGAGCAGATATGATTTTATTGATTTATAAGCGATCTAAGCATCCTAGAACTGTAGTGGACATCTCAACATCATGCAGGAGTGCAGGGACAGCACAAAAAAAAAAAATCTCTCTCCCCGGAGTTCCACTTTAAATTTCCTGCTCAATTTTTACTTAGTAGGTTTTCGAAGTGCTCTTCTATAGTAGAAAGAAGGATTGCTGGAAAATTGCATTAAGGATTTGCCTGCTGTGGTTTCTTGAAAAGTTGGATAGGTGAACTATTATGTCTACTGGAAAGTTGGTAAAAGGACACCTGCTATGTCTGCTTCACTTATGGCATAAACTAAAACTAATAAGGAAGTGGGTGGGGCATTTTTCAAGTCTACAATGGAGATGGCAACAGAGCTTAATGTGTCTAGTAGCACGTCAGACAACAATGCAGTTGCTGCACTTTTTGTTTAAATATGCAGCAGTTTATTCTCAAATTGTGTAGACCCATCCCTACAGCATGTTTGGATGGATCGTAACTTTTGCTGCTGGCATCAAGAACTGCATATCATTTGTCAATACCTGACTGATTAACACACAAACATCAGACTATTTAATAGATTTCATGTCAGTACAAAAACTACTAAGAAAAAGCAGCATCAGAAAAATCAATATCCCATTTATAAAGTTTTTTGTTTATCATATAAAGAACTTTTTTGCACATGTTTATCAATTTGAGGTGCAGTTGGGCCCCATTCATCTAGTGGTACAGAGGAATTGTACTGTCCGGCCCATTTGGTCAGGCGGCAGAACAAGTGGGTAGCTTTCAGACACTCTGCATCATATGTATCAGTGTGAATGGTGTCCTATGCAAGCCCATTATGTGCATGGCAAGTCGCCTCCCACACCTTGTTGTAGGTTGAGGTGATTTATTAGCCTGCACCTGGGTTTGCTTTACATAGTGGATTGTGGGGCTGCCTGCATCCTGAAAGTGCAGTGTTGGTTTTTGTTTTTGGCATCGATGGTAAGTAGATTTCATGTCAGCTCAAGAAATCATAACTTTTTTAAAAGAAAAACAAGTCCAATGCATTTTGGTCCTAAAACATTTTCATTTATTAATAGATCTAAGGTTGTACACATAAGAAAATACCAAAAGGCCTTTTGAGAAAGGCTGGCATTATTTACAGTGGCTCCTCACACAGCAGGATGCTCATGCTGGAGGCTGCTTGAGGCCACCAATATTTTGTTCAATACAAAGACAAACAAGGAAATTGATCAGCCTTTGTCACACAAACCATTCAAGTATCTTAGCACAAAGGTTAAATACTGGGATCATTCCAGATGAGATGTCACTCTAGTATAATCAGACGTGCAAGCTGTGGAACATTTCTGCACTATGGAAACGTTCTCTTACAATAACAGTCATTCAAGTTAGACGTACCCTTCAGATGTGTTATATATATTTATAAAAACAAAGAAAACAGTGGATGATTTTCTGTACATATTAGCAAGGTAGAAAACTATTGGTCTGCAAAAAGGACCTTTCACATAATCTGTGTTTTGAGATGTCGTATTCCGAAATAGCTTTTTGTAAATTGTGGGATTTGAAGGCCTCCCCATTATAGACACATGAAGTATTCAACAAACTTTAAACATCTCAGAGCAATTGATAGACTCCAATCTGTACAGAGTTTACAAATACAAGACATACGGTTAGATATATGTACTGTTAAAATGGTTTTATAACAAGATATACCGTATTTTTTGGACTAAAAGATGCACCTGACCAAAAGAAGCGCCTATGTTTTAGGAGGAGGAAAATAAAAAAAAATTGAAGCAAAAAATATGGTCACGGCACACTGTTAAGGGGTGGGGGGGTGGGGATCTGCTGCAGACACTTATGGAGGTAATGTCCCCCATCCTGGGCTCCTTCCAGGTATATATGATCGCCATCCTAGTATACAAGTCCTCTAATCTTGGTATATAGGTTTCCCCATCCTTGTCCCACCCTGGTATGCATGTTCTCTATCCTGGTATATAAGGCCCTCACCTGGTATTTATGGCCAGCATCCTGGTACATTTGACCCTTATCTTGGCCAACTCTGGTTCCTGCCTCCCGTGACCCTGCACTGTAGCCCCCCCATCAACAGCCAGGTACATCCAGACTATAAGAAACACCTTCACTTTCCTCCATATATTTTGGTGAAAAAAGTGCGTCTTATAGTCTGAAAAATACGGTAGTTTATTTATCAAAATAAATTAATCAAGAACAGATCAGTTCTACCATATTTTCCTGTTGCCCTTTTACTGGAAAATATGTCACTAACAGAATGTATAATCCTTGCCTTTATATGCATTATTTGAAGAATTATTCGGATTACACTTGAACAAGGACAATAAGTATATGCAATGATTTATAGCTTTTAACATTTACTTATTTGTAAAAGTGTATACATTTAAAACAAAAAAATTACTCTAAAGGCCCTGTCACACATAAAGAGATCGCTAACGAGATCGCTATTGGGATCGCAATTGCGTCACGAAATCCGGGACGCAACAGCGATGTCGTTCTGTGTGACACGCACCAACGATCTGGCCCCTGCTGTGAGATCGTTGCACACTGCTCTGGGTCATTCCTGCGTCGTTGTGCTCCCGCTGGGAACACTACATCGCTGTGTTTGAGAAAGATAATGAGCAACAATCTCAATGCTACGCTGTGGAGAGAAAATTCACAATGACCTCGGTATAATTCTGTATAACTAGTGTGTAGTTTTTCACATTGCTGGTAAGATGCCTGTTTGACATCTTACCAGCGACGTGTAAACAAAGCACCAGCAATCTCTGCACATAGTTATTGTGATCGCTAATGCGTCGTTATGTGAGACTGGGCTTTTAGTCTGTCAGCCAGCTGTATTGTTAATGTTATTCAGCTGACCAGGAAACAAAAAAAAAAAATCAGGAAAAAAATGTTTACACACATTCACTTGTAATGGTGAGTCAAAACCAACAATATTTTGCTTCTTTCTACCTTACTTTTTTTTTTTTAAGCTGTACTAAAAATTTACATATGGCGAATTAAACATAAATGGCGTTTAAAAACATTGTATGCCCTTTTAATGTGATCAAATCTTTGTTTCCGTAGTGTACTCATTCAATATGCAATATTATTCCACCCTGCACAAATTCACCCAACAGCTACTATGGTACTTAAAAGGGGTTATCAAGCCAATGAATGTTCTTCATCTAGTTCAAAATAATAAAAGAGAATACTTACCCTTATGAATCCCCAGCAGGTTGAGTATTGGGGCCTTACCTGTTGTCTTTGGATTCTTCTTCATGGTCTTGTCTTGACAGACTGGAAATGGCCCAAAATGACTGATGGCTAATCACAGGATGAGGCATTTCTGGTGTGTCGAAACAAGACCAGTGGAGAGGGCGCAGTGGTTACTGGGTATGCATCAAAATAAAACCCACTGCGGATCGACAACAGTGAGTGTTAATTCCTTTAATTTCATTCCATTTAAGCCACTTTAAGAAAAATTTCTCCAGCTCAAAAATTCTTTCAAATCTACAAAAGATATTACTATTACCTCTAAGCAAAAGTATAACATTGAAACTGCAACACCAAGAAGGAAAAGTCAGGGAGTTATAGAAATCACATGATTTATAAATATGTTAATGATATGCAAATGAATAAAACAATTTTTAAAATATCCTTTTCCACCCAGTATCAAGTATAGCCATGCACATTTACATGCCTCGGCATGCTATCAGTGAGATTTTTAATGGTTATCTGAGGAATGTGGTGCCACAATGAATGCACTTGGGCATGTAAATCATTATATTCCACTTCTTGCAGCTTCATTTGCTACTGTTGAACAATGACGTTTCAGATATGCTTGATGGGAAACTACAGGACATGGCAGTAACCTTTTAGCCCACGTACGCTCCTGAAAGTAGCACAAATAACATGCGGTCAGGCATTGCTGTGTTTAGAGAAACCAGCTCCTGGGACACTTTTACATTCCATAATGAAGACCTCTTCATGGCGTTGCACACTTATTTTACGAACCAATCTGTGGCAATCATGATAATAAAGAAAAAAGCGTGACTCATTTTTGAAGAGAATAAACCTTTATTCCAGTATCCTTTACAGTTTTGCTCTGTAGCATTATAGCTTTTAAGATTACAGGCAAAAGGTCAATGGTCATCTAGCTCATAGTCAAATGTCATGGAAATGCCTTGTGCAGACGCTGTTTGATGTATTAGGTTTCGTATGTAACAACTAATTTCACTTGTATCACATAATACATCACTATGTGCCATTCTTTGAACCTGATAAGACCATGTGGGCAATGCCATGAAGAGACCATCACAAGGAAACACCACACTGGTCTAACTACCAAAAATATGGTTTAGAGTGGCATAATGAACAGTAGCCAGACCCCTATAGTTTTCATTACAGGCCCTCTAACTCCTCTGCATTACATATGGATGTGGAACTAGTGGTATGCAATTTCTCGATAGGATTCCAGGAGCAGTTTAAAAAGCATAACAACTTTCTTGTACTTCAGTGAGCAGCCTGAGTGGCCTGTATGTGCAACCATGGCCTGCAGCATCTCCAAACGTGTCTCCCAATGAGCACTTCTGGGCCATCATTGGAAAAGGAGCCATCAACAGAGGTTGGTGATTTCCATGCCAAAGTGCATTCAGAGTGGCAAAATATTCCTAAAACAAAAATAAATTAAAGGAAAGCATACCAAGGCATAGGAGTGTGGGTATTTTTGTACGTGGTGCTCACACTTGATGCTGAATAGATCAAGGCGCTGGGAAAGTGTTATTTCCATTTTTTCATCATTGGCATACAATTAACATGTTTACCAATCCTGTGATTGTCATAGTGCGCATGACCCGAATAGCCGACGACTTATGTGCAGTGAGCCTGCTCTGAAGCAGGCGGTGCATGCACCCGACGTGAAAGAAGCTCAATGGTGAGGGATGTGGATAATGGCGATGCGGATGACGCGGCTATGTAAAGCATAGGTTATCACACCACAGGTGCAGAACAACATGCTAAGTGAGTCAACTAGTTGGAGGAACTAACACCACCTCGACTAGTCAAAGCCCTAGTTAGCATCTAATAAACGATCCTTAGAAATTCTTTTACTAAAATCAGTTTATGAATTCTACAACATAAAGGGACTGTTCAACACGGATTAGAGATATGCTCCCTGAAATGCTCATGGCTCTGGGTGACCAGGAGACCAGACAGGTTCCCTTTAAAGGAATTTTACACATACTCAAATTCTCAAATGACAGTTTCACAATCTATGAAGAATAATGTAATGGACACTAAAGTACATTATACAATAAATTATTAAGACAACATGGTGTTTTTCGTGCTTCTTTCATATTTAATAGACCTTAGCACTTTAGTCTTTAGCACCCATTTAACCCTTTTTGGACGATTTATGGTACATATTGGGTCTATTACTTTGTATTGCTTAAAGTTACCCATTTTAAATCCTTCCGTAATCTGTGTCAATTAATATAAACAATGTTTTAGGTGTGAAAAGGCAACTATTTCTGACGTATTATTAACACAAGTAGTAGTAAAGGCAGTGAGTGCTCAGCATTTAAATTCTGAACAGCCTGAAGTCAATGTTTGCACAATTCATAGTGCAGATATACAGCATCCAGCCAAAATGCAAAGAAAAAAGTTTTCTTTTTTATATTCAACAGAAAATTAGTTTAATCGAACCCAATTTAGAATTTATAATTAATGGAGGTCAAAATCAAAACTCACAGAGAAAAAATACATATTGTGCTACTAGTGAAAATGTTAGAGTTTCACTTTAGAACAAGCACATACAATTACCGGTAATAAAAATATTGAATTCACATGAATTTTTTATTGAAAAAGCAACCCAAAAAACAAACATTTGATTGGCATCTGCCTACATATTAGAGCTAAGTGATACAGTAAAATGTAAACATTTTACATTGCCTGTATTCACACTAAGTAGACATTTATGTTGGAAAGTGTACCATTGGAACCAGAGAAAAGCTTACAATGTCCAGAAATTTGGGATCTAGAATAGTGGTGTCTAAGTGTTTTGCTATATTTAAGATCTTTTCCATGTTGAACTATAAAATGCTTGAGCCAATTGCAGTCGGCTACAAAAATTACTAGCCTCCTATTTATTTCCTTTGGTAGGTAAAGAGAGAAAAATCTTGACAGTGAAACTTGAATGTGACGTTATGCAGGGCGACATGTTCTATACAGGAGCAAGATCCAGTACCTATAAGAGTTGTACAGATATACTGTTCATCATGTTAGTGTAAAGATTTTTATACAGCGCAGCATATAATCAAAATATGAAACCAGCTTTATTATACAGCAGTGCTCATCTTGTACAGGAAACTCATATTCAGCATGTCCAGTTTGTCCAATATCGACATGCAGAAACATTCTGCATCATTACCCATTGTCCAACTTTTCTGACGAGTCAATAGCGTGTCCTATTAAGAAACACTACCTTTTTTTCTTTAGAAGTGCCATTTAATAGCGAAAAAGCTAGAATCCACACAATTAGAGAACAGGGTCGATTGTACCGCTCATAAAATGCATATCAATATATCAGATTCAACTCAAAAATACCAATCATACACTACAAAGATAAATACAGGATTATATATAGCAGCATTAAACTAGTATTGACTAAAAATGTTAGTGTGGTAATATAGATGGCACCAAAACAGTGCCAGATAAACTGACTATCCTTACAGTGGGCAAAAACCACAAAAGTCTTCCAGAGTTAAACTCTGTTTGGGAGCAATCAAGTCAACAGGTTGGAAGAGTGAAGATATCATCGCTCTCTACACACACACATAATATATATATATATATATATATAGATATATATATCTATTTATATATATATATTATCATACATATATCATACATACACAGACATACACACGTGCACGCATTCATATACTACTGTATGTATACATACATAGATTTTTTAAGCGCAGCTGAAATGGAAAATAGCTTTTTTTCCAATTATAAATGACCACATAGTAATAAAGTAATAACAGGTGAGTACCGTCTAATTTTCCTTTGCTCCCTATAGCTCTTCCCATACAAATCTATCTATAAAAAATGTCTTTACTTAAAAAATAATAATAATAATAGGATGATGGGATGAAAGCTGGTAACCTGGCCATTTGAAAGGGCACTGTTAGAAAAAGTGTTTGGCAATTTAGCATACACTTATAATAAGTAACATAAAATGATAAAAACATACTCCTAACAATACCTAATGCAGTAGTATGCAAAACTCATTACATTTAACAGAGTTTATTACAAGTACCATGCATATGTTAAAGGACTTAAGGCAATGAGCAATTCTTTATGGTATCAACCTCAAGATCAACCTCAACAATATGTCTTCCCTAATTCATAGAACGCCTACTGATTATTAAAATATTTGCTTAAGAAACAATTTCAAACACTACCAAATGCATGATATTAAGATCTTGCATTAACATCTAATGCAATCTGTGCACTGAATTACATTTCCATTATGAAAATGTATTTAAGAGTTAAAAGGTAGAGAACAGTTTATTAGGCTATTTTACTTAATTAAGGAAGAGACAAATACACACAATATATCTCACAATGCCTTCAATGGTCATATCCTGAACGATTACCCTCACCCTAAAAAAGTGCTACATTGTGATCAAGAGTGGCTGCACAGACACAACATGGTAAAAGAAATAGGTATGGGACAGAGAGCAGTCTTAGAACTGCAGATATTGGAGCGGTACTGTAGTCGTATTGGAGGAACAACTTCACATTTTTTCCTCATTTCCTGTAAGCTTTTCTTCAATACAGGGAATGACAATTATTCAGATCACTGATGAACCCATTTGTTAGTTCTGAATTATGACAATTGTAGAACTCCATTTTCCTAATCAGTCGGGGCTCCTTGTTTTTTTATGCTTTTCCCAGATGATCTGTCATCACATAAAAACTGAAGAACTGCAGAGGTCTGTCCTTTGACTCGAGTGTGCTGACCAAAACTGCAAGTAATGGTAAGAAGAACAAAAAATTAGAACACATCAGAATGATACAATATTTGTTTTACAGAACAAGTCTAGATGAGACTTTATTGAAAACATGAGTGTGTTATACGCAAACATTATTTGATGCTTAAAACACTTTACATTTATTAAAAGATTAATTTCCATAATTACAACTTATTGCCTTATCCATAAGGTAGCAGATAACTCATGATTTTGGGAATAACCCACAGGATTTAGAGGAGAAAACAGCTAATTAACCTCTAAAGGATCAGTGTTCAGTCTATTTTTGGCCTTAAAGGGAACCAACCACCTCAGATCACCCTAATACACAGTTAATACGTGTCCCTGCACCCTAAGGATACGTTTCCAGCACTGTTTTTGTGTAAAATCTTGCATTAGTATAACCTATATAAAGACTTTATAAAGTTACTAGCCTGAAGACTTCTGGGCGTATCCCTCCTTCTGTTATACTTCAGGGCTGTGTGCATTGCTTGGCTGCGCTCCCCCTCCTTCCGTGCAGAGGAGATAACGATCACGCCCATCAGGGCAGGGCAGCAGGCACGGAGGGAGGGGGAGCGCAGGCATGTAATGCACAGCCCTGAAGTATAACAGAAGGAGGGATACGCCCAGAAGTCTTCAGGCTAGTAACTTTATAAAGTCTTTATATCGGTTATACTAATGCAAGATTTTACACAAAAACAGTGCTGGAAACGTATCCTTAGGGTGCAGGGACACGTATTAACTGTGTATTAGGGTGATCTTAGGTGGTTGGTTCCCTTTAAGGAGATTTTCCCATAACAGACAAAAATCACCTATGCAGAGGATAGGTGATAAAGGTCTGATTGCCGATCACTAGTATTGGGTCTGGAGTGTTAATAAAGTGATAGTAAGAGATGCCGACTTATGCTACATTCCAACTCTATGGGACTAACATAGATATATGGGTGGTGTATCTGTTAATTTCCAGGCCACTGTTACATCTTTTCTGACCTTTTTATAAAAGAGAAGTACCCAAAAAATGAAAGTCTACTAGTCAAACTGCAAATCACCTCCTCTAAGGGGCCTTTCACATCAGCGTTTTTGCTGATGTGTGGCAGATCCGGCAGATTTACCGCATATGCCTCCTAACGGCCACACTTGCAGCTCGGATCGGTAAGCCCCATGCATTGTCTATGGGGCTTATGATCGGGTGCAGCAAATGCGGTTAAGCTGGATCTGGTACTTGCGGCCGCGAAAAAAAAAAGCTGCATGCAGTGTTTTTTTTCGCCACCACAAGTGCTGGATCTACCGCATCCGGCAGAACCGCAAGTCGGCTGATCCGGAGCCACCTGCCAGATCGGCCGCAAACATCAGTAAAACGCTTATGTGAAAGGAGCCTTAGATGCATAATAAACATAATTGTGGTGAGGGGATTCTAGGAAAGTCAAAAGGTGTATGCATAAAAAGGACAGCAGCCTACCAGAATAGTTTAAATTTGGAACAGGATCAAATCAAGTGTAGGAAGTTCCTAGAGGCTGAATGGACACCATGATAAAAAGGTATGAAATGGGCAAAACTCCCAACAGCTTAACATTTGGACAATAGAAAATTGGGAGTTTTTGATAATGCCTTATCTTTGTATGAATTTTCACAACACCCGTTATGTATCCACTTTGTCTATTTAATAAAATTGCATATGTATACGTATGTATATATACAGTTAGGGCCAGAAATATTTGGACAGTGACACAATTTTCGCGAGTTGGGCTCTGCATGCCACCAACATTGGATTTGAAATGAAACCTCTACAACAGAATTCAAGTGCAGATTGTAACGTTTAATTTGAAGGGTTGAACAAAAATATCTGATAGAAAATGTAGGAATTGTACACATTTCTTTACAAACACTCCACATTTTAGGAGGTCAAAAGTAATTGGACAAATAAACATAACCCAAACAAAATATTTTTATTGTCAATATTTTGTTGCAAATCCTTTGGAGGCAATCACTGCCTTAAGTCTGGAACCCATGGACATCACCAAACACTGGGTTTCCTCCTTCTTAATGCTTTGCCAGGCCTTTACAGCCGCAGCCTTCAGGTCTTGCTTGTTTGTGGGTCTTTCCGTCTTAAGTCTGGATTTGAGCAAGTGAAATGCATGCTCAATTGGGTTAAGATCTGGTGATTGACTTGGCCATTGCAGAATGTTCCACTTTTTTGCACTCATGAACTCCTGGGTAGCTTTGGCTGTATGCTTGGGGTCATTGTCCATCTGTACTATGAAGCGCCGTCCAATCAACTTTGCAGCATTTGGCTGAATCTGGGCTGAAAGTATATCCCGGTACACTTCAGAATTCATCCGGCTACTCTTGTCTGCTGTTATGTCATCAATAAACACAAGTGACCAAGTGCCATTGAAAGCCATGCATGCCCATGCCATCACGTTGCCTCCACCATGTTTTACAGAGGATGTGGTGTGCCTTGGATCATGTGCCGTTCCCTTTCTTCTCCAAACTTTTTTCTTCCCATCAATCTGGTACAGGTTGATCTTTGTCTCATCTGTCCATAGAATACTTTTCCAGAACGGAGCTGGCTTCTTGAGGTGTTTTTCAGCAAATTTAACTCTGGCCTGTCTATTTTTGGAATTGATGAATGGTTTGCATCTAGATGTGAACTCTTTGTATTTACTGTCATGGAGTCTTCTCTTTACTGTTGACTTAGAGACAGATACACCTACTTCACTGAGAGTGTTCTGGACTTCAGTTGATGTTGTGAACGGGTTCTTCTTCACCAAATAAAGTATGCGCTGATCATCCACCACTGTTGTCATTCGTGGACGCCCAGGCCTTTTTGAGTTCCCAAGCTCACCAGTCAATTCCTTTTTTCTCAGAATGTACCCAACTGTTGATTTTGCTACTCCAAGCATGTCTGCTATCTCTCTGATGGATTTTTTCTTTTTTTCAGCCTCAGGATGTTCTGCTTCACCTCAATTGAGAGTTCCTTTGACTGCATGTTGTCTGGTCACAGCAACAGCTTCCAAATGCAAAACCACACACCTGGAATCCACCCCTGACCTTTTAACTACTTCATTGGTTACAGGTTAACGAGGGAGACGCCTTCAGAGTTAATTGCAGCCCTTAGAGTCCATTGTCCAATTACTTTTGGTCCCTTGAAAAAGAGGAGGCTATGCATTACAGAGCTATGATTCCTAAACCCTTTCTCCGATTTGGATGTGGAAACTCTCATATTGCAGCTGGGAGTGTGCACTTTCAGCCCATATTATATATATAATTGTCTTTCTGAACATGTTTTTGTAAACAGCTAAAATAACAAAACTTGTGTCACTGTCCAAATATTTCTGGCCCTAACTGTATATATTTACCCACCTCTTCGGTGAAGCCTACAATCTACACTTAGACCTAATCCGCTACACCATCTCACCATCACCTCTCCCCCTCCTACTGTCACCCCACCCACCCCCTATAGACTGTGAGCCCTCGTGGACAGGATCCTCTGCCCTACTGTACCTGTATGATTTAATGGTCGTCATTTTACGTTCCTTGTCCTCGTCTGCCCCATCACACGTAAAGCGCTAATGGCGCTATATAATTATATAATAATAATAATACATAATTACCTTATCCTGCCAGTCATCAAATTCCAGGATGTCCTCCTATAACGCTCTCTGCACGTCCGATGCAGCAGCCATATTTCCACACCCAAGTGATAGGTATGGAAATATGGCGGCCACTAGCAGTGCCGCAGACAACACAAACCCGGCACACACGCCGACTGCAGTCCAGTGCACGCTCCCCCCTACCTGCTCCCACCAGTCCATCTGGTGTCACCTCCACCCACTCCCAGAAGCCTGCCCGCCTGGTATTCCCCCCTCTCTGCTCCCAGCAGTGTGCTCAGTCTTACTGCTGCCCACTCCCAGCAGCCCGGGTGGACCTGGGTCATGTGACCTGCCACGTCATGTGACCCCCGCCGCATCACATGGGTCCTTGCGGGCTGCTGGGAGCAGGCAGCGGTAAAACCGGGCATTGATGACACTGGAATGTGTATAATATGACTCGCCACATCATGTGATGCAGCAGGTCACATAATACACAAATGTATATATACACACTACCGTTGAAAAGTGTGGGGTCAGTTAGAAATTTGGTTTCTAGGAACCTTCCACGACAGCAGAACGGAGGTTGCCTCCCCACCCTAAATAGGGGACAGGAAACACAAAGAGGTTAAATACTCCTCCCCTTCCTGCACCCACCAGTGTTTTTACTGTACACACCGGCATGAAAGTCACCATAAAAAGTGCAGGAAGAACAAAGTATCCAATAATCAAGACCACAAAAAGGGAGGGAAATTAAGGATGTCGTGGAAGGTTCCTAGAAACCGAATTACCGTAAGACTAATTCTATTTTCTCTAGTCACCTTCCACGACAGCAGAACAGAGGAATACCAACGAATATACCTTAGGGAGGGATAACAGCCTGCAGGACTCTCATGCCAAACATGAGATCCTTATTAAAGTCCAGCCTGTAATGTCTGGTGAAGGTATGGAACGAGGTCTAGGTGGCAGCTCTGCTCAGTAGATAATGAAGATAATGAAGCACAGTCCAACGGACATCCAGAGTATGAAGACACTCTTCTTTCGGATTGGAAGGAGTCGAGCAAAAAGGCGGTAGAACAATGCCCTGAGACCTATGGAAGTCAGAGAACACCTTAAGCAAAAAAGTTTGGTCAAGGCGAAACACAATGCTATCGTCCAGGATCCGGAGGTAGAGCTCACGGATGGAGAGAGCCTGGAGTTCACCCACTCTTCTAGCAGAGGTGATGGCAACCAGGAATGCAGTCTTGTGGGACAGCACAGAAAACAAAGGCTCAAAAGGCTTCGTCGTGAGACCGGTGAGGACAAGATTAACGTCCCAAGGAGGAACATGACACCGGAGGCGAGGCCTAAGACTACTGGCAGAGGTCATAAACCGCCGGATCCACGGATGAGAGGCAAGACTTCGGTCAAAAAAAAGGAACTAAGAGCCGATATCTGCTCCTTCAGAGTACTAGGGGTAACAGCCAACTCCAGTACGGCTTGCAAAAAATCCAGAATACGAGCAATGTTCGGATGGAAGGGATCCGGAGGGTATGCCGCACAACCTAGACTCAAATTTCTTCCAGACCTTCCTATAGATAGCATTGGTGAACAGCTTCCTACTCTTTTGCAAAGTAGAGATCACCCTGTCCAAGAGACCTTTAGCCCGCAAGATCCTGGCTTCAACAACAAGGCAGCTAGGTTCAACCTGGGAAGGTTGGGATGAAGAATGAGCCCCTGGTGAAGTAGATCGGACCTCCTAGGAAGAACGGGACCGTCCTGCGCCAGACTCATCAGTGTACTGTACCCAGCTGTGACCCGGCCAGACATGTGCCACCAGGATCGTGCGAACGTTGTCCCGCCTGATTTTCTGAAGGGTCCTGGGAATGAGGAGAATCAGGAGAAACGCATAAGCCAGGGAGAATTCCCAGAGATGAGAAAATGCGTCTAGCCCCAGAATCCAGCCTGACAGAGTCAGGGAGAAGAAAGACTCCACTTGTGAATTGTGAGGCGATGCAAACAGATTCACCTCGGGCTGACCCCACCTGGTTACCGGGGACCTGAAGACCTCCTGATAGAGGCATCACTCTCCTGGATGAATGTCCCTCCTGCTGAGGAAGTCCGCCTGGATGTTATTGGACCCCCTCAGGTGGACTGCAGACAGGACCAGGACATGTCTTTCTGCCCAGGAAAAATTCCTTGCAGAAAGAGAGGTAAGACTTGCAAACCGAGTACCCCCTGATGGTGGATATGGGCCACCGTGGGGACATTGTCCGAGAACACGCGGACGTGATGACCCCGGACTAGAGCGCTTGCTGCCCTGAGAACCTCCTCTACCGCTTTCAAATCCCGAAAATTGGAAGACCTGGCACTACTCTGGGAGGACCACCTGCCCTGGAAGTGGCAGCCTGTGATTGTGACCCCCCCATCCCCGTTTGCTGGGGTCTGTCGTGAGGGACAACAGAGGGGACTGGTCCCAAGACACCCCTTTCCAGAGGTTGCAAAGGGTTAGCCACCAGGTCAGGGAGGACTTCACGTGACCTGGAAGGGCCACCTTCTGCGAGAGGGAGGTGGAGGACCTGTCCCAGGAAGACAGAAGGAACCTCTGTAGAACCCTAGAATGTGCTTGTGCCCAGGAAACCGCCTGGATGCAGGCCGTCAAGAACCCCAGAGCAGACATCATGTCTCTCAGAGAAGGACAACGGGAATACTTGATGCGGGAGAGCTTTTGCACGATCTCCACCCCCCTCTCCGCCAGTAGGAAGGAAGCCTGTTGGGAGGAATCTAGGAGAATTCCCCGGAACTGCTTCCGAGTGGATGGAGTCAGGTCGGACTTCTCCAGATTCAGAAGCCAGCCCAGGGATTGCAGAACCTTAAGGGTGGTGGCGACAGAGCGGGACAATTGCAGCGACGAGGGAGTGTGGATCAGAAAATTGTCGAGGTAGGGGACGATATAAATCCCCAGTCCCCTGAGAAAGGCGACGACCTCTGACATTTTTGAAAACTCCCAGGGGAGCAGAGGAGAACCCGAATTGAAAATCGTAAACTTCCTTGCCCCTCGTGACCGCAAACCGGAGAGACTGGCGGTGATCTAGATGGATTGGGACATGATAATATGCATCCATTGGGTCTAGAGTGGCCATCACCCAATCCTGTCCGATAAAGGGAATGGTGGACTTTATAGATTCCATTTTGAACCGACAGTAAACAACAAACCGATTCAGAGGTTTCAGGTTGATTATAATCCTGTGAGCGCCAGACAGCTTTTTGACCATGAAGAGGCGGGAATAATGACCCCTGCCTGATTCCTGGGGGGACTCAGAAGAAATTATGCAAGAGTCCAATAGGGTCTGAAGACCCTGCCACAAAGAGTCCTGAAGACTCCGGAGAAGAGCGAGGTGACACTGAGGCACCGGGGAGGACTGGATTTGAACTCTATCTGCAACCCGCTTTGGATGGTGCAAAGCAACCACGGATTGGTGGTGATGTCTTGCCACATTGAGAAAAAGTTTGAAAGCGGACTCCCCACCTGTTCACAGTCACTGTTTGTCAGGTTGCTGCTGTGGAACAAGGATGTTCTGTCCCTTACCCCCCCCTTTTTTTTTTTCTTTAGGAAAAGGGAAGGACGAAAAAAATCCCTTTCTCGACAACCTCTGCTCTGGTAAGGACTTCTTTTTGTCCATGGCCTGCTCTAGAGCATCGAGTGCTGGCCCGAACACCAACTCCCTCCTGAAGAGGATGGAACAAAGCTTGACCTTGGAGCTAATATCCCCATTCCAAAGTTTGAGCCAGAGAGTCCTTCTGGCGGAGTTAGAGAGCTGCCGCATGCGCAGCAACAATGACCGACTCTCCAGAGGCATCCGCAAGAAAACCCATAGCTTATTGAAGCAGGCAGAGAGTTAAGGATTTCATCACGTGGAGTACCCTGGGATATGTGCTCCTCCAGCTGGAAAAGCCAACGGGAGAGGGATCTGGCCACACAAGAAGCAGCAATATTTAACTGCAAAAGGTAAGAGGAAGAGTCCCACATTTTCCAAAGAAGACCCTCAATCCTCCTGTCCATGGGGTCCTTTAATTGCGAGGAATCCTGAAAAGGAAGGGCAGTCCTCCTCGCAACTCTGGACACCTGGATATCTTACCTTGGGAAGGTCCCACTTCAAGCATCAGGGGCTGGCTGGCAGGTTTTGCCCTGGGTGGCAGTCCACTGTCTCCAGCCAAGAGAGGACCGGGGAGGGGGGGGAAGTCCGTCCGCCCCTGTCGAGCATTCACCAGCAAGGGAAACCTGTGTTTTAATTCAGAGGGAACAGTAAGGCGTTTTTCCGGAGATTCTCATTCATGCATGATGAGATTCAATATATTATCATGCACTGAAAATCCCTTACGGGTCTTAGCTTTTAGGCCCCCAAACATCACATCCTGGATAGGGGGAGCTGGTTCCACCTCCTCCACCCCCATAGATGTGCGTACCGTGTCATGGAGCTCCTCCATATCGTCGGAAGAAAAAATATATTTTTTATGATCCATACCTGAGGAATCCATGGGCTTTTCAAATTCCCCCATTCCCTCAGGATCAGAAGAAAGCACTTCTCCAGTCTTAGAACGGATCGTCATCGACGATTTTACGCTTTTTAGCCGGAGGAGCGACAATAGGGGCAGGTGGATGGGAAATCGCAGACTGGGAAGACTTGACTTGCTGGATAAGGGATTTGATACTGTCCATGAGGGACGGCTGTTCTGCACGCAGTACATAGTTAGTGCAGGGTTGCCACAATTTCTTCTTATGAGAAGCAGGTAACTTGACTGAGCAGACACCACATTTACGGGTAACAGCCTTTTCCTTATCCTTCATGGACTCAGAAACCTTGTCTCCCTAGAAGAGAGAAGGGGACCCTATAAGGCACCAGAAACAACCCACCCATATGGAATGGGGGACCCCATTCAGCTACTCAGAGTAGGGGGATGAACGCTGGGTTCTGCAGATGCAAGCACAAGGGCTTTATCATTCTCCATAGTCTATGGGACCAGTACTGACCAGGCCCACCCTGCTATACTTTTGAGGAGACGGGATCAGAAGAGCTCAGGGGAATTGGTTGCAGAGCCTGCAATACCTGGCTATCCTAGTCACAGAGGCCTGCCTGAAGAAAAAGCCGGCCGGGCTTTTATGCAACCGAGTCCTCAGTGCAGGATCCTCCTTCCCTGGGTCCAGTAGGACAACCGAAATTGCCGCCCCAGCACGCCAGCCAGCCGCACGTATTCCACGCCGGGAACACAAACCGGAAGTGATACGATAACCTCAGTGACATCACTTCCGATGCGCGCCTAGCGGTGGCGACGGCATGCAGAGGAAGAGAACGCCGGGGAGCTCCGATAGGCCCCCGGCCCAGAATCACACCGTTCTGCTTTGCTCCCCCATGAGAGCACGGGAGGAGGTCCAGAATTGCACCTAAATGGAGACGGGAGCGGCACCAGGAGGAGACACACAGAAGCCCCTGACCCTAGCCACCCGGTAAAGAAGTGTTCCCTAGTCACTGGCCAACCGGCAGCACAGAGGTACCTCTTCATGCCCCATA
>JARQOC010000002.1:293767969-293875469 GCA_033576535.1 Allobates femoralis | reverse complement strand
CCCGACACACACTTGTAAATAAAGAAAATGAGAAAAGATTCTTTATGTGTCCTTTTAATTGTGTTCACTAATGCGTTTCTCATACAACAGTACAGTTAAAAAAAACAGCGATGTCATGCACCCGACGTTTCGACCCACCTGGGTCTTCATCAGGGGTTAAGCAGACTGATCCAGAATATGTAAAACAAGACATAAAAGGGCAAGGAATCAATAATACATAGTGCTTATGGTGATATATATCATCCTAATGTCATTGATTAGAGAAAATACAATTAGAGGAACACAATAACAGCATTCAGGCTGAGCGTGTGAAAATTAGCATATATTCAAACTAAATAAATACCATCTGGAATAATGAGTCAAAATAAAGTAAAAGGCTACTAAATCCTGTGATAGTGAAATAAAATCTCAATGTCGGGGTCATAAGGTGGAGGTGCACTAACATGGACATAGTGTAAATAGGGCAAAAGTAAACGGTATAGATACCCAAGGCTGTTATGAACCTTCTTTAAACTGTGATCAATAATCACGAAGCGTGGTAGTGATCATAGACGTGCCTGAAACAAACAGGAAGAAAAATATAGACAAAATTGTCTCCGCTAGGTACAAAGTATGTACTAACTGAAAGTACCATACCTATTAGGCAGCAGTATAAGATTTCTGGCCACTAGGAGTGATAACCTATGAGAGTAGTCACAGGCTGCAGTCTAAGTGTAAAAAAGCATGCAGGAAGTAAGTATTAGTAGTATCACACAAGAGGTTAACAGCCTAGGGTTTGTACTTAATAGTACCTTAATGTTAATAGGGATTGGGGAAGCATGCAGGTTAAAAAACCTAAATAAAGAGCAGGTCCATTAGTGCAACAGTCCCCCCAGTGCCCCCTATGATGTCCTGGACAACTGTCCAGGTGGTTGCCTTCAGTGTGCAGTGTAGTGCTTTCAAGTGGCAGCGCGCCACCGCATCCTCGGCTTTTTTATATTATCTGGAACGCCCCTCCATTTCCTGCTTCCTCTCGTTTGGAACGCAGGTATGGAACGCACGCCGGCGCATGCGCGTCGCGCAATCAAGGATTGCCCGTACTGCGCATGCGCGGAATCCGGAGACAGAATTAAATGAATGTGCTTCCAGTGTGAGCGTTCTTACCGTACTTATAGTGCACAGTGACTAATAGTAGAAATATGTGAAGGTGCTCCTGGCACTTTTAAAGCCAGAGGAGAGTGGTGCAGTGCTTATAAGTTTTCACGAAGAGGGAAATGTGTAGAAAGAAGGAAAAAAAGAAGAATAGTTAGGTTTCTAGGTGCAGTAAATAAACATATACAATATACAAAATATATCTCAGTCCTGTCATCAGTAACAATGTTCTCCTTGGTGACATGGCAAACTTGTATATCTACATGAAATATATATACCCTGTCATACAAGAACATGTAAAATGGGTTTTCTATAGGAGAAAAGTAGGGTAATATGTTCACATATGAATCTCGTATTCACTGTTAAGACCGTGTGGTTCTAGGGTTCTCAGGGTAAATATCCAGAAACGTTCTCGTTCTTTTAACCCTATCTCCTCCTCTTCTACCCATGGGTACGTGTTCTATGACCTGGAACCTTAATTGGGAGATATTGTGATTATGATTAATGAGGTGATTTGGTATGGGTAGCATCGTCTGCTTGCACGTTATGGTAGATTTGTGTTTTGAAATGAGGTCTCGGACATGCTGGGTAGTTTCCCCAACATATCCGAGACCGCATGGACATTTGATAAGATATACCACGAACGATGTTTCACACGTGAAAAATCCCTTGATGGGGTATTGTCTACCGGTCATAGGGTGTGTGAACATGCTACCCTTTGTTACGTGATTACTGTATATACTCGCGTATAAGCGGAGTTTTTCAGCCCAAAATTTGGGCTGAAAAGTCCCCCCTCGGCTTATACGCGAGTATACCGCCCGCCACCCCCATCAGTATACAGGCCCCCCCCACCAAGATCCAGGGCCCCCCCCCTTGCTCGGCAAACCTGTAAAGTAAAATCATTATACTTATCACTGTCCTGTCGCCGCCGTCCCGCCGCTGCCGACATCACGATCCCCGGCTTCATCCGTCTTCTTCCGGCTTCCTGTGGTCGCAGGTAATGACGTCATAGTCTGCGCCGACCACAGGAAGCCGGAAGACGCTGAATGAAGACGGAGGAGCGTGATGTCGGCATCGGCGGGACAGCTGCGACAGGACAGTGATAAGTATAATGATTTTACTTTACAGGTTTGCCGAGCAAGGGGGGGGCCCTGGATCTTGATGGGGGGCCTGTATAACTCTGGGGCTGGTGCTGTATATAGCCCTGGGGCTGCTGCTGTATATACCCCTGGGGCTAGTGCTGTATATACCCCTGGGGCTGGTGCTGTATATACCCCTGGGGCTGGTGCTGTATATACCCCTGGGGCTGGTGCTGTATATACCCCTGGGGCTGGTGCTGTATATACCCCTGGGGCTGGTGCTGTATATACCCCTGGGGCTGGTGCTGTATATACCCCTGGGGTTGGTGCTGTATATACCCCTGGGGCTGGTGCTGTATATACCCCCCTGGGAAGGCTGCTGTAACACTGCTGGGGCCTGTATGTACCACTGGGAGGCTGATGTATACCACACTGCTGGGGGCTGTATACTACCACTGGGGAGGCCTGTATACCACACTGCTGGGGCTGTATACCTGTGCTGGGGTCCACCCTCGGCTTATACACGAGTCAATAGGTTTTCCCAGATTTTGGGGGCAAAAGTAGGGGGGTCGGCTTATACACGGGTCGGCTTATACACGAGTATATACGGTACATTGGCGGCAACTAAGCCATGGGAAATTTCCCATCCGTGGTGTCGCCAACGTAATTTGTCTTGTCTCCAGTCTCTGACTCCAAATGTCGGCCCTGATTAATTTTTTACGCAGGTTCGGTGTTTTTTTATGGCAGAGTAATACTGGCTCCTGGAATTCTTTAATAGTCAGGTACGATTGTCCTAGGAGAGGCCAATGTCGCCTGATGGCATTATGAATAAGGCTTTGCTATGGATGATATGTATTAACAAATGCCATCCTTCCTGTATTTGTCCTTTTATTCGAAAGATTACTGGTTTGTGAGACAATTGACTGGGGGTAACCTCTCTCAATGAATTTCTCACCCATTTCCTTACACCTGATTGTCCTCAGAGTGGGGTCTGAGACAATACGGATAGGTTCCACAATATAAAGTTTATACAAATCATTAGGGAAGCCATAAAGGTCAGACGTCTCAGGGAAGACATCTCAGGGAAGAGATTTATAGGCCTTGATTATTTAAAAGTAATGGGACTAAGGAGTCTAATAATCATGGCTGTGGAGTATGAGTCATGGACTCTGAGTCTATTTTGATAGGAGTCTGAGTCAATTTAATTTATACTGACGCTGACTCTAATATATATAATAAATTGGGTACAGTAGTTCAATGCAGCATGTGCTGAATATAATTAAAATGCACTGTTATTATGTTCTATGAAAATACCTTGATTATTGTATCATAATGATTAAAAGCCTGATGTTCATATTGTACCACAATAAATGTATCACTTAAACACGAATGAGGGAGCCAGAGTCAGAAAAATTGAGGATTTTTGGCTTACTGACTCCACAGCCCTGCTAATAATGCAGATGCATCAGATAGCCTCCACATTGGCAGGCCTTCCAAAAACACAAAACAGTCTCATCCAAGTCAGGATTATTCTTCAAAGTATAATAGTTGAAGAAGTATTCAACATACCTCAATATCCCCTATTTCACAACACAGCTAACCCCACAAGCTCAACACCAAGGGGATGGAAGGTCAAGGATGGTCTAAGTGGGTCAAGAACGTGAGCAACTTTCTGTTTTTATTAATAAAGCTGCATCTCTATGAGACAGGAATTTTTTTGGCTGTCTTTTTACTCAATAACAGCTCACTATGGCAAATGCCCATTTGCATCCATTTTGCTCAGAGGAGTCAGTAACATTCTCATTCAGCAATTTGGTTAAATGTAGCTCCCTCTGGCTGTGCACAGGAAGAGTCTCAGTCACTCCATTTATGAAGGTGGCCATTATCAATAGCCTTACAAGCATCCTAGTCCACTACGGGATTTTCATACACAGTATTATTGGCCTATTTCTCAAGCATGGGCTGAGTTAAACTTCCCTATAACTAGAGGGGTTTGCAGCAAAGCAGGGTGCAGATTCCATAATTCCAGAAGGCTGCGGGGGAAATCCTCCAGTGGAAGCCAGACATAGCCAATTGGAAATTAAGATTTTTGGAGATAGCGCTCCCGATAAAATTCCAAGCAGAGATACAATAAAAGTTTCTGCTTGTATTATAGGACTGAGAAACTTATCTACATATTTTCTAATGTACCTGATGAAGGCATATACTATATAAAAGCAGAAATAGTTATTTATTTTTGTAAGAAATAAATCTACTTTTTTAATTGTGTAACTGGAATTTCATCGGTAGCGCTTTTTCCAAAAATCTTCATTTCCAAATGGCAAGAATAGCGAAGTGGTCGGATATACTTTTTGGAGTAAGTTCAATTTCTGTCACCCGTTGGCAGTGGAATCAGATGACAGGCTCATGTCCTGAGAAAATACTACAAGTGATTAGCTGGGAGTTACACACGGATCGGCAAATATTCCTCCACAACAGTACACAGACCACAGCCAATACAATGTTTGCAAAGGGAAGATGAAGTTCTAGGGAGGATTAACAGAGATACCAGGCTTCAATGATTGCCTGATGAGGAGCACTACTACAGGCAAACTCCTTCACAGTGCAGGATACTGATTAATACACAGCAGGATACAATCAGAATATTAGCAAGGTCCTGAAAGCTCAGAATACACACATCTACCTATGGCGGCCGTCACACGCTAAGATATCTATAGCGATATTGTAAGCGATCACGTGCACGCGCAATCGCTTACAATATCGCTCACATCGCTGGTGAGATGTCACACAGACAGACTCACCAGCGATGTGGATCCGCGATCTCGCTGGTAACTATGGTACACATCGGGTAACTAGGCGCCGCGCGTCGCTTAGTTACCCGACGTGTACCATAGTTACCATCTCCCAGCATAGACTCTGCGCTGGGAAATCGCTCATCGTGGTGTTATACACCACGATGAGACAGATCGTCAAATCGCTCATCGCCAGATCTGAGCTCCGGAGCTCAGATCAGCGATGTCACGATCAAGCGATTTACCATCGTAAATCGCTTGATTACATGCAACGATTTCTTGCCCGATATCGCTTAAGCGATCAAAAAGGAGATCGCTTAAACGATATCGGGCAAGAAATCGTTGCGTGTGACGGCCGCCTAAAGGCCACGTCTCACGCTTCAATCTTGTGAACAATATTGCTTAAGCGATCCAGATTTTTGATCGCTTAAGCAATATCGTTTGTGCATCGTTGCGTGTAACCGAGTGATCTTTCAGTGAAAAATCGCTTGATTGTTTGGTTGAAGATTTGTGAGCAGGACCTCAAATCCTCGTTCATCATTCAATTAACCTGCGTTCAACCTGCTGTATCGTCCTGTGTGACACCTCTCAAACGATCTCATACTCGACTTCACCTATTCCTGACACTAGATGGTGTCGATCGCTGAGTAGTGTGAACAATCGCTAGTGCGTTGCCAAGTTTCGCATCGTCAACAAGATCTATGTTTGTGACACCGCACAAACAATATCAATAAATTGTTCTAGTGATCTCGATCGCGTGACTTTTCAGGCGATATCATGATTGAGATTGAAGCGTGTGACGTGGCCTTAAGGCACACTATGCACATTTTTTAGCGCGGGCGCTTTCTGCCGAGTTTTGCACCCACGCAAAAAAGCAGCGTAAAAAAACGCGGTGCATTCAAACACTGTTTTTTTACGTGCTCACTTCTCCCCCTATAGCGCAGGGGAGAAGTGATGTCACACAGGGGAGGAAGAATCCTCCCCTGTGTGACATCTGTGACAGCCCCTTTTGGGTTTCGTAGTGTGTTAATATACACTGCAAAACCCAAATTAAAGTAATCCAAATGTGTTAATAATAATAAAAATAGAATACTTACCTCTCCGCTGGGTGCCAACACAACCGCAGGAACCGACCCTCCAGGACCTATCAAGATCGGTGATTGGTCGCTTGAGGTCATGTCTTATGCGCGTCATATGCACGTCACATGTCACATGACCGTGAGCGGCCTATCACAGATCTTCCAAGGCCCTGGAAGGTTGGTACCTGTGATTGTGTTGGCTCCCCTAACACCTGGCGGAGAGGCAAGTATTCAATTTTTATTATTATTAACACATTTGGATTACTTTAATTTGGGTTTCGTAGTGTATATTAATACACTATGAAAGCCAAGAGGGGCTGTCACAGATGTCTCACAGGGGAGGATTATTCCTCCCGTGTGACATCATATCCTGCAGTGCCGACATATTCCCGCAGGAATTGCGCATTGTCTGAACGGCGATGCGTAATTCCAGCGGGAATAATGGGCTCCTATGGGACAAAGCGCAGGTACAGGTGCGTAAAAAATTTACACGTTGATTCTTTTTACGCCTGCGCTTTCTCCCATAAAAAAGTTGTGTATTTTTACGCATTGTCGGAATGGCAAAAGTGAATATACATTCACTTTGCCGGTAGACGCAGATGCACTTGCGCTTTTTTGAAAAGCGTGTGTGAAAAAGCGCAGTGTGTGAACGTAGCCTTAAGACCATGTCACACGGTTCAATTTCCTGAACGATATTGTTAGCGATCACATGCACGCGCGATCACTAACAATATCGTTCACATCGTTGGTGAGCTGTCAGACAGGCAGACTCACCAACGATGTGGACCAGCGAGAACGCTGGTAACCATTGCAAACATCGGGTTACTAGGCGCCGTGTGGCGCTTAGTAACCCGATGTTTACCATGGATACGAGCTCCCAGCATAGGCTGCGAGGCGCTGGGAGCTCGTTTATCGTTGCCCTGCCGGTGTCACACGCTGCGATGCAGCGTGTCCACCGGCCGACCATCGATAGATTTGTGAACATGTTCACAAATCTGCAATCAACCGCAGCACGCAGCAACGCACAAACTATATCGCTTAAGCGATCAAAAAAGCAGGTCACTTAAACAATATCATTCAGGAAATTGATGCGTGTGACGTGGCCCTTATAGCCACTTTACACGTCCCAACATCGTTTCGATATAGGATACAACGGCACGGGAGCGCACACTTTTTTGGATGAAATCCAAGATCGCATAGGAGATGTCACACAGGGCGATATCGGCAGGCAACACAACTGCGATGTCTACGCCCCCTTGTACGAGCGACCCAGGAACGACCATTTAACATGGGAGTGAATAGGGGAAGTTGTGCTCCAAGTCGGTGTTGGGCTGTCACACAGTACGATCCTGCCAGATCGTCCATCCAATATCGGGCAGTTGGAGAGCCTGCTCATTTCTCCCCCGATATCGTTTTTACATCGAATTGGTCATTTACACCATACAACGCACGAACGATATCGGGGCCAACGCATGAACCAAGTGATTTTTTATCGAAGTTGGACGACGATATCGGGACGTGTAAAGTGGCCATTAGACATTCATAAGCTCTTTCTTCCACCTGTCTATGTTTAAGGTAACATACATTTTAGCACCTGATACCCATGCAAAACTCATTTCATTTACTCAACAGGTTCTAAATTGCTGTGTGTAAGTTCAGAGAGGTGTGCAGTTTATTAGAAAGAGATTGGGCTTTATAATTCATTTATGTTCATATTTAAATGTATTTAGTTAATGATGATCTTTACTGTGGCACAAAGGATAGCAAGAAACCTATTGCACAATATGTTTTTCTTGCTGGCCTCAAATAAAGATTACACATCTCTTGGGCAGAGAAGTTAAAGAGTATACAGACATTACAGCTAAGAGCGCAGACAATTCTATCTGTGATGTAAAACAAGTTTATTAAAACAAGAAATGAAATGTTTTACATCACAGAAAGAATCAACTGTGATCCCCAGCTGTACTGTCTGTATACTCTTACTTCTTCCACTGCCCAGGAGCTGTAATATATTAGACCTGTTCCTCCATGGTCATACACATACATTAAACAGAGGCACATTTATAAGAATATCTCAGGACAGGAACATTTTTTTTTTTACACATACAATTGTTGAACTTATTTTTATTCTAAGATCTATTAATTACAATTTAGAATTGTTTGTGGGACAACCCCTTCAAGCTCACTCACAAGTAATCTATATACAAGGATATGGCGAAAAGTCACTTAACAGTTGATCAGCCAATCAAAAAAGAATATGTTAACTCTTTTTTTTAATTCCTGCAGCATGCCATCATCAGGTTAAATAGCAAAAACCTGCTGATAGAGTCCCTTTAATTTGTTGTAAGTCTCGTTCACATGACCAGACTCTCTTAAATTAAAAAAGAGATAGTATAGATTTAAATCGCAATGTACCCATTGCAAAGCTAGGATACAGACATAACCTTTAGGCTACGTTCATACATTTGCGTATTTTATGCAACAAAACAAAACAAACAAGCGCAACAAAATACGCAGGGGCTTTCACACACTGCGCTTTCTTTACCCAGAAAGCGCATGTAATGTCACAGAGGGAAGGAAGAATCCTGCTTCCTCCTCCCCTCTGTGACAGCTGTGACCGCCCATTAGATTTCGCAGTGTATTAATATACACTGCGAAATCTAAATTAAACAAAGCCAAATGTATGAAAAATAAAACAGAATGAAATCCTTTACCTCTCAGACGCCTTTTCCCGCTGTCCGGTGGCGAGGCAAGGCGATGTGTGTTAACTCATCCATTAACTGGTTCATGCTAACCATAGCTCGAGCAGTACGTATCAGTGACAAATGTCTTCCTCATATGAACAATATAGGCCAGTGATGGCTAACCTATGACACGCGTGTCAGCAGTGACACGCCGAGGTGTTTTTGCTGACACGCGTGTCATGGCACAGTTTCCCCCTCTGCCCACCGTTGATGACATAATTAGCTCCGCTGCATTACCGTGCTGCCCTTGTCCCACCTTCGGATGCTGAGCTGAAACTGTGATTGCATGCAGTCAGTGTCAATCACAGTGTCAGCAGTCAGAGGCAGGACAAGGCGACACCTTAATGAAGCTGACAATCAAAGTGTCAGCATCTTGCCTCCGGGATGCTTTGATTGACACTAACTGCATGCAATCACAGTGTCAGCTCAGCATCCGAAAGCGGGTTAAGGGCGGTACAGTAATGCAGCAGAGCTAATTATGTTATCAGCGGCGGGCTGCTGACACACTTTGAGCAATGGAGAGGAATGAGGGATAGTTGAGTTACATTGTTTATTACTTTTGTGTGTGCAATAGGATGGGGGCAATATCCAGGATGAGGGGGTAATGTGCCAGTATGGGGGGTGCTATATCCCAGTATGAAGGAGCTATATCCAGGGTGAGGGGTTATATACCAGGTTGGAGGCCATATCCAGGAGAACGTTTTGTTATTACAGCTACAAATATCAGAAAATTATGGGGTTTTCTTGAAGTGACACACCACATGAGTTATGCTCGGCTTCTCCGAGAATTTTGACACACCAAGCTCAAAAGGTTGACCATCCCTGATATAGGCTAAGCCTTTGACACGCAAACACATAACAGTAACCAGTTAAAAATACTCACATTGTTTCAGCACAGTACTATGGTTTGGGATCCACTGTCCATGGTACACTTCCATGAGAGATGACAGACTGTTCACATTCTGAAGACTCTTTCTGATGTGGGAAAAGTAGACATGTTATGCACTATACTTTATCAATTGCATTTTAAATCTACATACACATGAAAAAGTTTAACAAAAATGTTACATTTAATTGTGGTTTATTTTAGAACTTTCTATTTTACTACTTAATCCAAAGACACGTCCAGCTTTACAAAAGCAAGTGAAGTGAAGTGACATATTTGATCATAAGAAAGGTAAAGAAAAACATCTTAGTTCATTGGGAACACAAATGCTTTCACACAAAAGGTAGTCAGATGGCACTTCGCCTAAAATTAGAAGTAATAAGGGTATGTGACCAAAAATTATATTTTAATCAATAGAACGGTTTTACTTAGGACAGAAGTTGGCTTATTTTTATTTAAAGAGGTAAGTATAAACCTGGCTAGAAGAATGGTAGTGAATGAGTCAACTCTTTTTGGGCTACATAAAGGAGTTATATGTCACCTATTAAATATGGCTAATGAGTAGAATAAGGGCTTTTGGTTTAGAAAGTGAAGGAACTTTTCCAGAGAGTAGTATTCAATGATTGCAAATTTTTAATATATGCGGCACACCCCAAGGTTCAGCATTAGGGTATGTGCGCACTGGCCGGCGGGTTGGTCGGCGGCGGCTGGGCGGACCCGCCAGGAAGCTCTGGAGCCGTCCACCGGCTTCCTGGCGGGTATGTGCGGCGTGGGCGGGTGCCGGGCGGGTGGCCAGCGGGTTAGCGCCGGCGGTGTTGCGGCGGCTGGAAGCAGCACATGATTCTGCTTGCAGCCGCTGCAGAACCGGCCGGATTATAGAACATGCTCATTCTTTGCTAACCCGCTGGGAACCCAGCAGGTTAGCAACGGATGAGCATGTGTAAACCGCCGGTGTGTGCACACCGGGTGTCGGTTTACATAGGTTTCAATGTTAATCCAAACGCCACTTTGGATTAACATAAATTTACATGAAATTTATGTAAACCGACCGGCGGTTTACACACCTAATCCGACCCTAACCCGGCCAGTGCGCACATACCCTTATAATGCAAATTGTTTCTTCATGATCTAAAACAGGGGTCTCAAACTTGGCTGGGTATGTGGGACGCACATTGAAAAAAAATTTCTTTGGAGGGCCGCATTCTTTGAACAACTAAAGTACATTTTTAGTAATACCATTTTTTTTTCTGTACACCTTAAGATTTTTTTTTAGTTGAAAGCTGTAGCTGGGATACAGTCTCTCCTCACAGTCCCCCGTTCCTCCTGCCCGCGCTCCCTGCGGCACCCCCGCTCCTCCTGTCTCGATCCGCTCTTCCTGCCCCCCTCGCTCCCTGCGGCTCCCCTCCCTCTGCCCCCCCGCTCCCCGCGGCCCCCACAGAAGACAGGTGGAGCGCGCCGGCGGAGGGTATGTATCCTTATGGGATTTTTTATTTTTATCCCCATTGAGGAGCTGGGGCAGAGGGAGTGGGGGCCGCAGGAAGCGAGGGGGGCAGGAAGAGCGGAGGGGGGCAGGAGGAGTGCCTTTATCCTGCCCCCGTATCCATCCTGCCCCACTCGCTCCATCCTGCCCCCCCACCAGCATCCTGCCCCCTTCCCCCATCATGCTCCCCCGCATCCATCCTGCCTCCTTCCCCCCCATCCAGCTCCTCCGGCTCCATCCGGCCTTCCAGCTCCATCTTGCCCCCCCCCCCCCGGCTCCGTCCTGCCGGCTTCATCCTGCCCCCCCACGCATCCATCCTGCCCCCCCCCGCATCCATCCTGCCGTCCCCCCCGCATCCATCCTGCCCCCCCACCACCATCATCCTGCCCCCCCACCACCATCATCCTGCCCCGCCGCATCCATCCTGCCCCCCCCGCATCCATCCTGCCCACCCCCGCATCCATCATGCCCACCCCCGCATCCATCCTGCCCCCCCCCGCATCCATCCTGTCCCCCCCGCGCATCCATCCTGCCCCCCCCGCATCCATCCTGCCCCCCCCTCGCATCCATCCTGCCCCCCCCGCATCCATCCTGCCCCCCCCGCATCCATCCTGCCCCCCCCTCATCCATCCTGGCCCCCCCCCCGCATCCATCCTGCCCCCCCCGCATCCATCCTGCCCCCCCCCCGCATCCATCCTGCCCCCCCACCACCATCCTGCCCCCCCACCACCATCCTGCCCCCTCCCCACCATCAGCCTGCCCCGCGGTCTCCATCCTGCCCCCCCCACCATCCTGCCCTGCTCGTTCAATCCTGCTCTGCTCGCTCCATCTTGCCCCTCCCCACCATCAGCCTGCCCCGCCGGCTCCATCCTGCCCCCCCACCACCATCCTGCCCCGCCGGCTCCATCCTGCCCCCCCCGCAAAAATCCAGCCCCGCTCGCCACTATCCTGCCCAGCCGGAACCATCCTTCCCCGCTCGCTCCATCCTGTTCCCCCGCCTCCATCCTGCCCCCTGCCACCATCCTGCCCCCCACCATCCTGCTCCCCCACCACCATCCTCCTCCTCCTGCCCCTCCGGCTCCATCCTGCGTCCGCCATCATCGTGCACCTCCGCCTGCATCCTGCTCCTCTCGCTCCATCCTGCCCCACTTGCTCCATCCTGCCCCCCACTGTTCTTGCTCAACCGGCTCCATCCTGCCCCCCCGCCTCCATCCTGCTCCTCCGGCTCCATCCTGCCCCCCCCCCGCCACCATCCTGCACTTCCACTTCCATCCTGCTCCTCCGACTCCATCCTGACCCGCTCGCTCCATCCTGCCCACCACTGTTCTTGCTCCCCGCCTCCATCCTGCCCCCCCCCCCCCTCACCATCTTGCTCCTCCGGCTCCATCCTGCCCCCCCCCCCGCCACCATCTTGCTCCTCCAGCTCCATCCTGCCCTCCCGTCACTATCCTGCCCCCTTCTCCATCCTGCCCCGCCGGCAGTTAGCGGTCATGTGACCGATCGGATTCCCAGGCAACGACAGGTCCTAAAGGCCTGTAGGACCTAGAAGACGGAGATGGAGCGAGGTGGCGGACAGGCGAGTATCCTCACTGAGGATTTTTCTTTTACTGTGGAGGAGCGAGGGGCCAGGAGGAGCGGGGGGCCATGGGGAGCGGAGTATCGCCATATACCATAGTGCTGCTATACATGTGCTATAATATACCGCCATATACCATAGCGCTGCTGTACATGTAATGTAATGTTCGGCCATATACTATAGTGCTGCTATACATGTACTGTAATGTACCGCCATATACCATACTGCTGCTATACATGTACTATAATGTACCGCCATATACTATAGTGCTGCTATACATGTACTGTAATGTACTGCCATATACTATAGTGCTGCTATACATGTACTGTAATGTACCGCGCCATATACTATAGTACTGCTATACATGTACTGTAATGTACCGCCATATACCATAGTGCTGCTATACATGTATTGTAATGTAACACCATATACCATAGCGCTGCTATACATGTACTATAATGTACCGCCATATACTATAGCGTTGCTATACATGTGCTGTAATGTACCGCCATATACCATAGTGCTGCTCTACATGTACTATAAAGTACAAAAAAAACGGAGAAGGAGGGGGGGCAGGAGAGGCCACAAAAAAACAACCTTATCCTTTGAGAAACCGGAGGTAAAAAAAGAACAATGATTTTTCTGTCATTAATCTGTCAACATGTATTATATCTGAGGCAGAAATTAATGTATTGAGAAAAGGTTTAAATTTCGTGCCACCTTGTAGGGCTAAACTGTGGGATACATTAAAAGATGTAAATAAATTTATAAGAGCATTGACAGTAAAAAAACATTTCTATTCTGTTGATAATGTCTCCTCACAGGAGAATAATGTAACATCTAATTCATTCAATTCCATTCCCACTACTGAAACCATTCCATCTCATTTGGAGTTGAGGGAACAGGTGGCTTTGACTAACCTGCGAGAGCTGTACTCTGAATGTTCAGGTATGGCTGTTGGAGCTGATTTGCATGGCAGAATTCCAATTCCATATTTTTATCCTATAAATTCACGAGTTACTGCCATGTATCAGTTTCAACAAGTGATGGAGAATGAGATCATACATATTTTGGATTCCAATAATAATGAAAAAAATAAACTGAGCATCTTGGAGAGACTTGCTCTCAAACCATTGCAAAGTAATCCCTATATTGTGATACGAGCGTCAGACAAGGGGGCTCTGTTGTAGTTCTAGACAGTGGATTATATCAACAAGAAATAATAAATATGCTGTCAGATTCTGCAACATACCAACCCTTGTCTGCCAACCCCACTGATAAAGTTATGGGAGATCTACAAAAACTACTTGGAGAAGGTATGGCATTAGGTGTAATTACACAGGACCTGGCTGACTATCTTCTTGTCACTAAACCTGTATGCCCTATCCTGCACGCATTCCCAAAAACACACAAGGGAGTTTTTCCGCCTCTAATGCGTCCTATTGTAGCAGGGATAGGTAGCATAAACGAAAGATTATCACACTGGGTTGATAAACTGCAATTGATTTTAAAGAGTGCGGTGGGTTTAATCCGTGATACAAAACACCTATTAGCAACAGTGAACAAAATCCAATAGAAGCAGGAGTATAGTTGGGCGACACTTGATGTGGTCTCACTATATATCTGTATCCCACATACACGTGCAATAGAGGCTCTGGAATATTTCCTGGGTAAAACTACAGCTTTTTCATCAGACCTATGTCAGTTTATTATAATGTGTGTTACACATCTACTTACTGCCAACTTCTTTAGATTTGATGAAAAATACTATCTGCAATTACAGGGTTGTCCCATGGGAGCGGGATTTTCACCATCCCTCGCTAATATCTACATGATGTTTTGGGAATTAAAATTCATACATAATATGAACAACCCATATATAGATAGTATAAAATGGTGGGGAAGGTATTTGGACGACATAATAATTATCTGGTCGTCTAATGATAATGTACCTCCCCCAACCTCAGAAATACTTAGTAATTTCATCAGATATATAAATAATAATAGGTATAACATCTCCTTTACATCAGACATTTGCAAGGAGTCTGTCTGTTATTTAGATGTGGAACTCACAGGAAATCCAGAGCTGGGAATCATTCACACTAAACTCTATAGAAAGCCAATCAGCGGCAATGCTGTTCTACATGCTGACAGCTTTCATCCACAGCACATAGTCTGCAATCTCCCTGTGGGAGAGCTAATCAGAGCAAGGAGATTATGCTCAGAGGAAAGCTTCTACAAGGAGGAGGCTATTAACATTTGTAAACGTCTAATGGTGGGTTTACACACACCAATTTATCTGTTCAATCTCTGAACCAATCTCTGGTTGCAGTGAAATCATGGATACATTGCTCCATGTTGTACACAGCCACAAAATGGAGCAATGTATCCATGATTTCACTGCAACCAGAGATTGGTTCAGAGATTGAACAGATAAATTGATGTGTGTAAACCCACCATAAGGGTATGTGCCCACATAGTGGTTTAGTGACGTTCCAACCGTCAGTAAACCGGTGGAAATTTGCAGGAGCCTAGAGTTCTGAGCTCTGAAGTCTCAAGCGGTTTGCCAGCGGTTTCTCAGCGGTTTTTTCAGTGTGTGCACAGCGTTTTTCAGTCAGTTTTTCCGGCGGTTTTCTATGGAGGATTTTGTTCATGAAAACGATCAAAAACCGCTGAGAAGAATTGACATGCTGTATGCTCCTAAACCGCTAGGAAACCGCTCAACCTCTGGCAGATCCGCTCACATAAACCCACTATGTGTGCACAGCGTTTTCTAAATTACATAGGGTTACTTCTAAGTCCTAACGCTGCTTAGGATTTACATAAATTTAAATAAAACCTATGCTAAACCGCGGCGGTTTTCGCTGCTAAAAAGACGTTAAACCACTATGTGGGCACATACCCTAAGGGCCACTTTACACACACCAACTTATCTGTCCAACTTCTGACCAACTTGCTGGTTGCAGTGAAATCATGGACACATTGCTCCATTTTGTGGCTGTGTACAGTCCATGATTTCACTGCAACCAGTAAGTTGGTCAGAAGTTGGTGTGTGTAAAGTGGCCTTAACTGATAGGGGATATAAGCCGCCCTGTCTGAACAGAGCCTAAATAAAGTACAAAGCCAAACCAGACAAAATCTGCTAGAGGATAAAGTATGTAATGGGAAAGGAAAAACTGAGGTTTTACTTACTTTTTCCACAAATTATAACGTGGATTATAATAAAATTGTGTATGCATTAAAAAGAACTTTACATATTTTAAACCAAGATCCTATCCTATGTAAGATCATTAAAGAAGGATATAGATGTGTTCCAAAAAAGGCTCTGAGTATCGGCAACATATCACCCTCAGAATTTAGAAGTAACATAAAACAACCAACATGGCTAAAAACAGTGGGTAATTATCGCTGTGGCAGAACAAGATGCAATTTGTGCAGGCATATGGATGTAACTAAGGTGTTTATGAATAGGGTTACAAAACAGCAATATTGCATCTGTGCCTATATAAATTGCAATACAACCAATGTAGTATATATATGGCATCATGCACAATATGTGCCAAAGACTACATTGGATGTACAATCAGATCAATGAAAAAAAGAATAGCAAAGCATATTGCATCTGCTACACCTGAATTACGCGCCAGCCGCAGGGGAATGTCAAACCTTTCCAGACATTTTCTGGATGTACATTATGGAGATGTAAGTGGTTTAATAGTGAAAGGTATTGAAAGGGTGTCAAATCTAAGACGAGGTGGAGACAATGAGCACCGCGTATTGGAACGCGAGGCTCAGTGGATACTCAGCCTCAATACACGACAACCTAATGGGTTAAATTTACGAACAGACCTATCATAATTTTACTAAAAAGGATAATCTAAATAAACCTTACTAAAATCCATATAACAACAGAAGTTTAACTCCCATAAGGAAACAAAGTGTATGGGGATTCTGATAGAAGTATACATGGATATATATGGGGGAAAAAAAAAATGTAATTCATGTATATTTAACCTGTAGCCCAACACAAATATAACTGTGTAACTAAAACAGATTGGCTCCTATAATTAAATGAAAAAACAGAGTAGGAGGTCTACAACCTACTTCATGAGTAGAATACCCGTATATACTCGTGTATAAGCCGACCCGTGTATAAGCCGACCCCCCTACTTTTGCCCCCAAAACCTGGGAAAACCTATTGACTCGTGTATAAGCCGAGGGTGGACCCCAGCACAGGTATACAGCAACCCCAGAGGTATATACAGCAGCAGCCCCAGTGGTATATACAGCAGCAGCCCCAGTGGTTAGTATACAGCAGCCCCAGTGGTAGTATACAGCAGCCCCAGAGGTGTATACAGCAGCCCATGGTATATACAGCCCCAGAGGTAGTATACAGCAGCCCCAGAGGTATACACAGCAGCCCCAGTGGTAGTATACAGCAGCCCCAGAGGTGTATACAGCAGCCCCAGTGGTATATACAGCCCCAGTGGTAGTATACAGCAGCCCAGAGGTATATACAGCAGCCCCAGAGGTAGTATACAGCAGCCCCAGAGGCATATACAGCCCCAGTGGTAGTATACAGCAGCCCAGTGGTAGTATACAGCAGCCCCAGTGGTAGTATACAGCAGCCCCAGAGGTAGTATACAGCAGCCCCAGAGGTAGTATACAGCAGCCCCAGAGGTATAGTATACAGCAGCCCCAGTGGTAGTATACAGCAGCCCAGTGGTAGTATACAGCAGCCCCAGTGGTAGTATACAGCAGCCCCAGTGGTAGTATACAGCAGCCCAGTGGTAGTATCAGCAGCCCAGTGGTAGTATACAGCAGCCCAGGGTAGTATACAGCAGCCCCAGAGGTAGTATACAGCAGCCCCAGAGGTAGTATACAGCAGCCCCAGAGGTAGTATACAGCAGCCCCAGAGGTAGTATACGCAGCCAGGGTAGTATACAGCAGCCCCAGTGGTAGTATACAGCAGCCCCAGTGGTAGTATACAGCAGCCCAGTGGTGTATACAGCAGCCCCAGTGGTAGTATACAGCAGCCCAGTGGTAGTATACAGCAGCCCCAGTGAGTCAGCAGCCCAGTGGTAGTATACAGCACCCCAGGTATATACAGCAGCCCCAGGGTATATACAGCAGCCCATGTAGTATAAGCCCAGTGGTAGTATACAGCAGCCCATGGTAGTATACAGCAGCCCAGTGGTAGTATACAGCAGCCCCAGTGTATACAGCACCCCGGTAGTATACAGCAGCCCCGAGGTATATACACCCCAAGCCCCAGGGTAGTATACAGCAGCCCCAGTGGTGTATACAGCAGCCCAGAGTTAAAAGCCAGAGGTAGTATACAGCAGCCCAGAGTGTTAAGCCAGAGTATTCAGCCCAGAGTTATACAGCCCAAGGTATATACAGCCCCAGAGGTATATACACCAGTATATACAGCAGCCCCAGGGTATATACAGCCCAGGTAATAAGCCCAGAGGTAGTATACAGCGCCCCAGGGTATATACAGCGCCCAGTGGTAGTATACAGCAGCCCCAGTGGTATTACAGCCCAGTGGTGGTATACAGCAGCCCCAGAGGTATATACAGCCCAGGGTGTATACAGCAGCCCCAGTGGTAGTATACAGCAGCCCCAAGGTATATACAGCCCCAGAGGAGATATAACAGCCCCAGGTATATACAGCCCCAGGGTAGTATACAGCCAGCCAGAGGTAGTATACAGCAGCCCAGAGGTAGTATACAGCACCCAGAGGTAGTATACAGCCCCAGAGGTAGTATACAGCAGCCCCAGGGTAGTATACAGCAGCCAGAGGTAGTATACAGCACCCAGAGGTAGATACAGCAGCCCCAGAGGTAATACAGCCCAGAGGTAGTATACAGCAGCCCGTGGTAGTATACAGCAGCCCAGGGTATATACAGCAGCCCCAGGGTAGTTTACGAGCCCCAGTGGTAGTATACAGCAGCCCAGTGGTAGTATACAGCAGCCCCAGGGTAGTATACAGCAGCCCCAGTGGTAGTATACAGCAGCCCCAGTGGTAGTATACAGCAGCCCCAGTGGTAGTATACAGCAGCCCCAGTGGTAGTATACAGCCCCAGCAGCCCCAGTGGTAGTATACAGCAGCCCCAGAGGTGTATACAGCAGCCCCAGTGGTATATACAGCCCCAGAGGTTAGTATACAGCAGCCCCAGAGGTATATACAGCAGCCCCAGTGGTAGTATACAGCAGCCCCAGAGGTGTATACAGCAGCCCAGTGGTATATACAGCCCAGGGGTAGTATACAGCAGCCAGAGTAGTATACAGCCCAGAGGTAGTATACAGCCCAGGTAACACCCAGAGGTAGTATACAGCAGCCCCAGGGTAGTATACAGCAGCCCCAGTGGTAGTATACAGCAGCCCCAGTGGTAGTATACAGCAGCCCCAGTGGTAGTATACAGCAGCCCAGAGGTAGTATACAGCAGCCCCAAGTGTAGTATACAGCAGCCCCAGTAGGTAGTATACAGCAGCCCCATGGTAGTATCCGCCCCAGGGTAGTATACAGCAGCCCCAGTGGTAGTATACAGCAGCCCCAGTGGTAGTATACAGCAGCCCCAGGTTATACAGCCCCGAGGTAGTATACAGCAGCCCCAGGGTAGTATACAGCCAGGGTATATACAGCAGCCCCAGTGGTAGTATACAGCAGCCCCAGTGGTAGTATACAGCAGCCCCAGAGGTAGTATAACAGCCAGGTATATACAGCCCAGAGGTAGTATACAGCAGCCCCAGTGGTAGTATACAGCAGCCCCAGAGGTAGTATACAGCAGCCCCAGAGGTAGTATACAGCAGCCCCAGAGGTAGTATACAGCAGCCCAGTGGTAGTATACAGCAGCCCCAGTGGTAGTATACAGCAGCCCCAGTGGTAGTATACAGCAGCCCCAGTGGTAGTATACAGCAGCCCCAGTGGTAGTATACAGCAGCCCCAGTGGTAGTATACAGCAGCCCCAGTGGTAGTATACAGCAGCCCCAGAGGTAGTATACAGCAGCCCCAGTGGTAGTATACAGCAGCCCCAGTGGTAGTATACAGCAGCCCAGTGGTAGTATACAGCAGCCCCAGGGTAGTATACAGCAGCCCCAGTGGTAGTATACAGCAGCCCCAGAGGTAGTATACAGCAGCCCCAGTGGTAGTATACAGCAGCCCCAGAGGGTAGTATACAGCCCCAGAGGTATATACAGCAGCCCCAGAGGTAGTATACAGCAGCCCCCGTGGTAGTATACAGCAGCCCAGAGGTAGTATACAGCAGCCCCAGTGGTAGTATACAGCAGCCCCAGAGGTAGTAATACAGCCCCAGAGGTAGTATACAAGCCCAGAGGTAGTATACAGCAGCCCCAGAGGTAGTATACAGCCCAGAGGTATATACAGCCCCAGAGGTATATACAGCAGCCCCAGTGGTAGTATACAGCAGCCCCAGATGGTAGTATACAGCCCCAGAGGTAGTATACAGCAGCCCCAGAGGTAGTATACAGCAGCCCCAGGGTAGTATACAGCAGCCCCAGAGGTAGTATAAGCAGCCCCAGTGGTAGTATACAGCAGCCCCAGAGGTATATACAGCAGCCCAGAGGTAGTATACAGCAGCCCCAGAGGTAGTATACAGCAGCCCCAGAGGTAATATACACGCCCCAGGTAGTATACAGCAGCCCCAGAGGTATATACAGCCCCAGTGAGTAATACAGCAGCCCAGAGGTAGTATACAGCAGCCCCAGAGGTAGTATACAGCAGCCCCAGAGGTAGTATACAGCAGCCCCAGAGGTAGTATACAGCAGCCCCAGAGGTAGTATACAGCAGCCCCAGAGGTAGTATACAGCAGCCCCAGTAGATACGCAGCCGTGGTAGTATACAGCAGCCCCAGAGGTAGTATACAGCAGCCCCAGTGGTAGTATACAGCAGCCCCAGTGGTAGTATACAGCAGCCCCAGTGGTAGTATACAGCAGCCCCAGTGGTAGTATACAGCAGCCCCTGTAGTATACACAGCCAGGTAGTATACAGCAGCCCCAGTGGTAGTATACAGCAGCCCCAGAGGTAGTATACAGCAGCCCCAGAGGTAGTATACAGCAGCCCCAGTGGTAGTATACAGCAGCCCCAGTGGTAGTATACAGCAGCCCCAGTGGTAGTATACAGCAGCCCCAGTGGTAGTATACAGCAGCCCCAGTGGTAGTATAAAAGCCCAGGGTATATACACAGCCCCAGTGGTAGTATACAGCAGCCCCAGTGGTAGTATACAGCAGCCCCAGGGTAGTATACAGCAGCCCCAGAGGTATATACAGCCCCAGTGGTAGTATACAGCAGCCCCAGTGGTAGTATAAGCAGCCCCAGAGGTAGTATACAGCAGCCCCAGAGGTAGTATACAGCAGCCCCAGAGGTAGTATACAGCAGCCCCAGAGGTAGTATACAGCAGCCCCAGAGGTAGTATACAGCAGCCCCAGAGGTAGTATACAGCAGCCCCAGAGGTAGTATACAGCAGCCCCAGAGGTAGTATACAGCAGCCCCAGAGGTAGTATACAGCAGCCCCAGAGGTAGTATACAGCACCCCAGAGGTATATACAGCCCCAGAGGTATATACAGCCCCAGAGGTATATACAGCCCCAGAGGTATATACAGCCCCAGAGGTATATACAGCCAGGTATAACAGCCCCAGAGGTATATACAGCAGCCCCAGTGGTATATACAGCAGCCCCAGTGGTAGTATACAGCAGCCCCAGTGGTAGTATACAGCAGCCCCAGAGGTGTATACAGTAGCCCCAATGGTAGTATAAAGCAGCCCCAGAGGTAGTATACAGCAGCCCCAAAGGTATATACAGCCGCCCCAGAGATATATACAGCCCCAGTGGTAGTATACAGCAGCCCCAGAGATATATACAGCCCCAGTGGTAGTATACAGCAGCCCCAGAGGTGTATACAGCCCCCCCCATCAGTATACAGGGTTCCGCCTTGGTGCAGAATCCTGTAAAGGAAGAGATTAGTGTACTTATCACTGTCCCGCCGCCGTCATCGCGCTCCTCCGTCTTCATCCAGCGTCTTCCGGCTTCCTCTGGCGCGCAGACAATGACGTCATGGCCTGCGCCGACCGGAGGAAGCCGGAAGAAGCCGGAGGAGCGCGATGATGGCGGCGGGACAGCGGCAGCGGGACAGTGATAAGTATACTAATCTCTTCCTTTACAGGTTTGTGCAGCAAGGGGGGGCCTGTATACTGATGGGGGCGGGCCTGTATACTGTATACATTGTCCTGCTGGAAGACCCATGACCTCTGAGGGAACCCAGCTTTCTCACACTGGGCCCTACATTATGCTGCAAAATTTGTTGGTAGTCTTCAGACTTCATAATTCCATGCACACGGGCAAGCAGTCCAGTGCCAGAGGCAGCAAAGAAACCCCAAAACATCAGGGAACCTCCGCCATGTTTGATAGTAGGGACGGTGTTCTTTTCTTTGAATGCCTCTTTTTTTCCCCTGTAAACTCTATGTTGATGCCTCTGCCCAAAAAGAGAGAACATTCTTCCAAAACGTTTTAGGCTCTCAGGTAAGTTTTGGCAAACTCCAGCCTGGCTTTTTTATGTCTCGGGGTAAGAAGTGGGGTCTTCTTGGGTCTCCTACCATACAGTCCCTTTTCATTCAGACGGCGACGGATAGTACGGGTTTACACTGTTGTACCATCCGACTGCAGGGCAGCTTTGAACTTGTTTGGATGTTAGTCGAAGTTCTTTATCCACAATTCGCACAATCTTGCGTTGAAATCTCTTTTCAATTTTTCTTTTCCGTTCACATCTAGGGAAGTTTGCCACAGTGCCATGGGCTTTAAACTTCTTGATATATATATATATATATATATATACACACACACACTAGAAAAAACCCCTCTGCAGCATTCAGTTACTACCAGTGATGTACATATGCTAACAAGATATATATATATATATATATATATATATATATATATATATATATATATATATATATATGAGAAAAAAACTCAAAATTCTTTTTTTTTTAAATCTGAAGTTCTTAGTACACACATTGGCCAATGTCTGCTTGCTCATCGACTGCAACAAAGTGACTTCAGGTTCGATGAGTCCCAACGCTGACACCCAAGTCCTCCTTGTCCACCCTACCCCACTACTAAGTGGGTGGACACCATCTAGACCAGGGGTCTCAAACTCCAGGACTCGAGGGCCACACACAGTCCAGGTTTTCCAGTTTTCCATAGCATTTGACAGTTGGTAATCAAACTACCAACTGTCAAATTCTAAGAAAATCCTGAAAACCTGGACTGTGTGCGGCCCTTGAGGCCTGGAGTTTGAGACCACTGATATAGACCCTAGATCACCAGTAGGCAATGAGGGTGCAAATTGCAGAAATGGAGCCAGCAACTCCATACGATACAAAAGAGAAAAAAACTGCACAGCACTCACAGACAAAGTGAACTGGTGCCAGCGGGGACGCTGGGTCAAACTACTAGAAAAAAACTCTCTGCAGCACTCAAGTTACTACCAGTGATGTACATATGCTAACAAGCTATATATATATATATATATATATATATATATATATGAGAAAAAAATATAAAAACTTACGTTTTTTTTTAAAAAACTCAAAATTCTGAAGTTCTTAGTACACACATTGGCCAATGTCTGCTTGCTCGTCAGGAGCGGACGTCGGCGTATGACATCAGCTGCTGGCCTTTCATTGGCCATCAGCTACCTTTGATGTATCCTGACAAATGATTTTCCCTGGTGGGGCCGTGGGGCATGGTAACTGCAGACCACGGCGGGCGGGTGGCAGCATTGTCAAAGTGACCAGGGGCTGTGGGCCGTACAAAGCAGCCTCAGGGGCCGCGTGTTTGAGACCCCTGATCTAGAAGATGGTATTAAAGAGGACCTGTCACCAAACACACAAGGTGATCTAATTACAGCACTGAATGCAGCATGTCTGCTACATCCAGGCAAGGGGTCCCCCAGCCCTTGAGCCCCCCTGTACCCCAAGATAATACACTCTGAAAACTTACATTGAGGAGCCAAATAGGTTTTCGTACTGATCAGGAAGAGATGCAAGTGTGAAACTAGCCTAACATATGATGCCCACAGGTTATTAATACCCATATAAATGCGTTACATTTGTCCATATTATTATCTGCCAAGTAGATATCCAAACACTCAGTTTCTCTAAGGTTATCCTATAACTTGTGACCAAGTTCCATTTCCATATACTGGACTATACTACTGAACGTAGATTGGTGTCATCTGCAATATAAGAAAAACACCAATAAAGAGGACCTTTCACCAAACACACATGGTGATCTAATTACAGCACTGAATGCAGCATGTCTGCTGCATCCAGGCAAGGGGTCCCCCAGCCCTTGAGCCCCCCTGTACCCCGAGATAATACACTCTGAAAACTTAAATTGTGGAGCCAAATAGGAGGTGGCTTGTGGCTGGAGTCAAAGGGCAGATTCACACCCCTTGTATGTTTAATCTGCCCAATCGCCGCCTCCCTGATGCCAATCATTGTCTCCCTCGTCTGCAGTATAACACAGAGCTTATTTCAGTAATGGCCGCTTAGCCCCGCCCCCTGTGGTGACATCACCGCCTTTCCCCGCCCTGCTCCATGTATGCATTTGCATCCGCTGACGCATGTAAAAACGCATGCCACCGCAGCCACAGGATCAGGCAAAAAAATTGCTTTAGTTGTATCAGTTGTGCATACATTTTTGCCCTGATTCTTGCCGCAGTTTCACAAAAGAAATTAAATTTTTACTATAAATTGTTAGGATTGTTGGTCGGAAGAGAGTGGCAGAGGGTGAGCACAAAACAAAGCACTCGTTTCTGGTTTCGTATCTGGCTAAAACCTGATGTCTCTGCAGCCCCATGTTAATTATAGGGACACATGCCGGATCAGAATTTTGACAGATACAGGCGCAAGACAGAAAATCACTAGTATGAAACCACCCTTAGAATGCATTTACATTGGCTGGTGACGGCTGTGAAATTACTGCCTATTGGCTAAATAACAGTTCATTCTTAAGGCCCCGTCACACTAAGCGAGATCGCAAGCGAGATTGCTGCTAGGTCACAAGTTTGGTGATGCAACAGCGACCTTGTTATGTTTGACACTTAACAGCAACCAGGCCCCTGCTGTGAGATCGCTGGTTGTGTCAGAGTCGCCTGCACCACTTTTTGATTGTTGGGGTCCTACTGGGCAGCATGCATCGGTGTGTTTGACAGGGACAACGACCTCAATATTACAGGTCCGAGAAACAGGGTCCCAATGACCTCCGTATCATTCCGGATCGTTGTTGCGTTGCTGGCGAGATCTCTGTTTGACATCTCACCAGCGATCCCAACAGCGACGCACCAGCAATCCCTACCAGGTCGTATCGCTGCTGCGTTGCCAAGTGTGACGGTACCCTTAGTTAGCAGTCTGTTTAGACAGATTGACTGTACTTCCTATGCAGACAGGACAATCGGTAATTCAATCATTCTGTAGACATTGACTGTCATTGTAATAAAGTTTAGAAATAATTTCACCTGATGGAATAAGCATGTTGTAAATATATATAAAATAGGAGCAGTTCTATGAGCGCCACTTGTAGAGAAGGATCTTGGTGTATCGAAAACTATATAAAAGCATACAATGTCAATCAGCAGCTTCTAAAAGCAAGCAGGATATAGACAATGCCTTGCGAAAGTATCACCCACCCCCACCGGAATTTTGAAGGTTGGCATCAGCTCATGTAAAGAACATGCCTAAAACTGTGAATATTTCGTTGTCATTTATTGTGAAGAAAAGAACAAATACGACAAAATAACTGAAAACTTCAGTGTGCATAACTATTCACCTTCCCCTAAAGTCCATACTTTGCAGAGCCTCCTTGTGCAACATTTACAGCTGCAAGTCGCTTTGGTTAAGTCCCTGAACTGTCAACATCTTGCCAAGGGAATTTTTGCCCATTTCTCAAGGCAAAACTGCTTCAGTTTCTTCAAATTAGATGGGTTTTCACTGGTGAACAGCAAACTAAAAACAGAATCTCAATTGGATTAAGATCTGAACCTTGGACTAGGCCACTCCAATACATTTATACATTTCCAGTCATTGACAGAAACAGGTTTTGCTCAAGAATATCCTTGTCTTTTGCACCATCCATTCTTCCCCTCAACCATTTTACATGTCCCTGCTACTGAAAAACATCTCCACAACATGATGCTATGACCACCATGTTTCACTGTGGGGATGCTGTTCTTGGGGTGATGAGCTGCATTGGTTTGTTGTCAAACACAGCATTTACCTTGGTGGCCACGAAAGTAAAATTTTGGTTTCATATAACCTAGTCCCTCTTCTTCCATACATTTGGGGAGTCTCCCACATGTGTTTTGGCAAAATCATATCGAGTTTTCCAACTTATGGCTTTAAGTAAAGGCTTTTTTTCTTACCACTCTTCTACAAAATGGCCAACTGGTGATCCAATTTCGGTGGGACTGCACATTTGTTTTTTCAAAAACAATTTATAAATAAATTTAAAAAACAGCTTGGGGTGGCACTGCAATCTTGCAGCGTTGGGGTCATGGGTTCAAATCCCTCCAAGGGCAACATCTGCAAGGAGTTTGCAAGTTCTTGCCATGTTTGTATGGGTTTCCTCCCACACTCTCAAGACACACTAATGAGATGTTTAGATTGTGAGCCTCAATGGGGACAGTATTGATGATGCATGTTAAGCGCTGTGGAATTAATACCGCTATACAAGTGAATAAATATTATTATATAGCATGTGTACTCTATCAACTCTTTCCATCTTTCTCTTTTTTCTATCATCTATCATCATTGATAAATGATCTATCTTTGTACAACTTTTACACACACAAAAAACATTTCAGTGGCATGTGTTTTTCTCTGCTACGTGTCAGATCACATCCGTGTGCAGTACGTGTGATCTGAGTGACATCCATATGACATGAGAAAAATGCATGTCACTGAAATAGTTTTTTTTATGTTTAAGCGTATATTTTTTAATAAATTTGCAAAAATTTCTGCATTTCTTTTGTTGTTCAGTCAAGATGGGGTGCAGAGTGTACATTAATGAGAAAAAAAATTAACTTTTTTTGAATTTACTAAATGGCTGCAATGAAACAGAGTGAAAAATTGTAAAGGGTCTGAATATGTTCCGTACACACTGTATATACTGTGGTGCAGTGAAGGGTCTAGTGCTCGATGGTAGGTAAATTGCTCCCAGCATGGTACAACCTGGCCTGGATTTTCCCTAAAGCTCCAGGTCTCCCAAGTCAGGGTGGGTCAGGATCAGGTGGAGCAATCAGACCTGGATAAGGGAGTTAGTGGAAAACATCAGAGAGGAGCTAGGCTGGCGTAAGCCTGGATGTGCAGCATAGTCTGGTTATACAGCTGTAAGGGTACCTTTACATGTTGCAACATTGCATGCAATTTCACTTGCAACTTACTGGTTGCAGTGAAATCATGGACACATTGTTCCATTTTGTTGCTGTGTACAAATGGAACAATGTGTCCATGATTTCACTGCAACCAGTAAGTTGCAAGTGAAATTTCATGCAATGTTGCCCCGTTTAAAGGTACCCTTAAGGTATCTTTACACGCCGCCACAGGAAGGCAGCAACTGCCAGGGACTGGGGATAATTGTGCCTGTTGCCATGAAATTGCTACGAAATGGCGGCGTGTAAATATGGCAGTTCCTCCCAGTGTCCTGCAGTTCCTTCGAATACCTGTTGCTGAGCCGTGCTAAAAAACAGAAAGGCACAATTGCTATGGTGGTGGCGTGTAAACGGGGCACAGGCAAGGCATTTGCATAGCCTATGAATTCCCAGGGGCGTGCCACGGCGTCATGGATACCACGCCCCATCAGCGATCATTGGTGGGGGCTCCTGCGTTACGATTGGCTGTCCCTTCACAGGGCGCTATATTTAAAGAGCTGTCCATTCACAGTCCACAATTGCAATGGCGTCATGTATTAGCCAGCCTTCCTGCGCAGGCTGGCCAATCATGACGCTAGTGCGCTGTCCAATGAACGCTTGTGCATCACGGATTACACAACTCTGTCACGCCTATGTACTTGCGGCACGAAATATGTACGCCCATATTCCTTTGTGGTAGCGCCGTGTGAAGCAGGGAAGGTATTCAACAGGAAGTTTGCCGCGGCACCGTCGGCACTTCCGGGGAACAAAGATACCTTCAGTGGAGCACGCAATGGCGGCGTGTATATGCGGCATTAGCGATCGGTATTCACCGTTAAAAACGTGCACGTGCGGTGGATACCTGTTGCTAGACACAGTGGCGGCATGTAAAGGTACCTTAAGGGTCTGTGACAAGACTCAAGCAACCCTGGGAAAGGCACCTAGTGGTCGTCTATGGACTGCAATTAACCATGTCGCTAGTGGTGACCAGGTGGGTGCTTAGTTAAGCCTGTCCTGTGCAAGGGTGAGTCTGAGACCTGTGGTTCTCCAGGTTGGAGTACATTTGTGTAGTTTTTTTTTTCCTTCTGCCACGGGCTGTTTTAAAGTATGAATAAAACACTGAAGTTTGGACTTTAAGACCATGTGCTGCCTCATTACTGCGTCCCTGCCGCTGCCTACCAGAGCAAATCCCTACAATTGGTGGAGAATGCGGGCATTGCAGTGAGGCTGCAGTGAGTATTTACTCTGGACTTCAGTTTATGTCCTGGGTTAAAAGTGTAGTGCAGATCTAGTCAGAGAACTTTGCCAAAATGGAGTCCGCGTTAAAAGGGCTTATGGAGGGCATGCAACAACAGCAGCTGGCAACACAGCAGCAACAGGAGGCCGTGCGTCAGCAGCAGCAGCAACAACAGGAGGCTATGTGACAGCAGCTGTTAGTAAATCAACAGCAGCAGGAAAACAATCGACTGCTGATACAGCATATCACAACCTCACAGACAATCGGGCCACCGAGGGATATTCATGATGTCCGGAAAGTGGTTTGTGCAGCGATTCCCAAAATGGAGAAATAGGATGACGTTGAAACATACCTGGAGCTGTTCGAAAGAGTGGCTGAGAGGGAGAGACTATCCTGGGACCAATGGCCAGAAGTCATCGCTCCGTTTCTGGCCCCAGGACCTATGAAAGCTTATCAAGACCTCTCCCCGTAGCAGATGGCGGACTACACCATCGTCAAGGGTGAGATACTGGCACGTCTTGGGGTAAATGTGTTAGTCCGGGCACAGCGGGTACACCAGTGGGTGTTTAACCCCTCCAAGCCGGCCCGGTCCCTGTATCATGACTTGCTGCACTTACTGAAAAAATGGTTGCAGCCTGAGGTATTGACTCCAGCAGCCATGCTAGACCTCATAGAGTCCAATAAGTCTTGGAGGGTTTTACCCCACTCCCTCCAATCATGGGTTGGTCAGGCGTCCCCTACTGATGCGCTCCAGATGATGGACCTTATAGAACGATATGAGGCTACCAAAGAGCTTCAGGGAAAGGCTCAGTGGAAGGTGTCAGGAAAGTTTCCTTAATCTCCTTCCTTGACCCAGCGAGCAGAGCCCAGAAAGTCCACTCATGATGTGTCTGGGGGAGAAAGGACCCCCATAGTCTGTTGGCAGTGCCAGGAGCTAGGCAATACGAGAGCTGACTGTCCCCGCCTAGCTGAGGCAATGGACACAAACTTTGGGTACCGCGTATCCCATTTTGCCGATCTGATTTGTGCAATTGGCACCCCGGAGGGTCCCAGTAATGGACATCTGTGTAAGGTTGCTGTAGAGGGTACCCCGGCCGTGGCGACTCGGGGAGTCTCGTGACTTTAGTACCAGCCAATCTGGTACAACCCAGCGAGTATACGGGACGAAGTATTGGGGTGTTGTGTATAAATGGGGACTCAAAAGACTATACTACGGCACTAGTAGTGATAAATACACCAGCGGGGAGGCGGTGTCACGAAGTGGGGGTTGTACATGGTCTACATTATGAACTTATAGTGGGAAGAGACTTTCCTTTATTTTCTGTACTATGGCCAAAAGTGGTCCCACCCAGTGGAGAAGTGCCGGCACCGGTGGCAACCAGGTTACATTCTCCTGCAGTGGGGCATGAACCTGGTGACCCTGAGGAAGAGGTGCTGGCGGTTGGAGTAACCTCCACTTCAGTAGCTGAGGGGAAAAACAGTCCCAGAGAAGTGTTGGTCGGAGATGAGGATGACTTGCCGACGGGACCTGAATTGTCAGACTTAAATGTCTCTGGTGTGGTACTGTGCAACTCCAAGACCCTACTTTGGCTCGAGCCAGGGAAAATGTGCTGTTCATTAATTGAAGTTGGTGCTGTGTGTTCTGGTCACACCCGATTTCAAAAGGGAGTTCATTGTGCAGACTGATGCCTCGGAGGTGGGTCTTGGTGCCGTGCTGTCTCAAGAGGTTAACGGGGAAGAGATACCGTTTGTTTCCTGAGCCGGAAATTCACCCCAGCCGAAACCAGGTACAGCATAGTGGAGAGAGCGCCTGGCCATTAAGTGGGTGCTTGAGTCTCTCCGCTATTATTTGTTGGGGAGAATCTTTCGTTTGGTGACTGACCACTCCCCTCTTACTTGGATGAGTCAGGCCAAGGAGAGGAATGCGGGACTCACCAGGTGGTTTCTCTCCCTACAGAATTTCAATTTTTCGGTGGAGCATCAGGCTGACAAACTTCAGGGGAACGTGGATGCCCTGTCCCGAGTCCATTGTATGTCCTGTGTCCACCCCATAGGGTTGTGCAAAGGGGGGGTATGTGGTGCAGTGAAGGGTCTAGTGCTGGATGGTAGGTATATCGCTTCCAGTATGGTACAACCTGGCCTGGATTTTCCCTAAAGCTCCAGGTTATCCAAGTCAGGGTGGGTCAGGATCAGGTGGCGCAATCAGACCAGGATAAGGGAGTTCGTGGAAAACATCAGAGGAGCTAGGCTGGTGTAAGCCTGGGTGTGCAGCATTGTCTGGTTATACTGCTGTAAGGGTCTGTGACAAGACTCAAGCAACCCTGGGAAAGGCACCTAGCGGTTGGCAATGGACTTATGGACTGCAACTAACCACTTCGCTAGTGGTGAACAGGCGGCCGCTTAGTTAAGCCTGTCCTGTGCAAGGGTGAGTCCGAGACCTGTGGTTCTCCAGGTTGGAGTACATTTGTGTTTTTTAAAGTCTGAATAAAACACCGAAGTTTGGACTTTAAACCCATGTGCTGCCTCATTACTGCGTCCCTGCCGCTACCTACCAGAGCAAATCCCTACAATACATATATTATATATATATATCTATATATATTATTATATAATTGCCGTAGCGACTTCCGTCGCATACGGCGCCACTTCCGTGGCTGTGTTCGGATCCGTGGCTCCGGGGGCGGCGACAACTATCTCCAAGATGGCGTCCGGGAACTCTCGCGAGACTTCCCTGACGCCATATTGGATCCTGAACTTCAGGGGCGGCGACATAGCAGCGGAGGACGATACACCTGCATCGCGCCGCTGGAGCCCGGACAGGTAAGAATAACATATGCTTCGCTATTTGGAACCCCTGCCGTCTACAAGACAGGAGGGGGAGAGGGGACCACCGGGGCCTGCAAGGGGGAGACCAGCACTCTCACCTCTGTGCGCATACTACCTGCGACACCATTGTCACCTCTGTGTGTATACCACCTGCAGCACCATTGTCACCTCTGTGTGTATACCACCTGCAGCACCATTGTCACCTCTGTGCGCATGCTACCTGCAGCACCATTGTCACCGCTGTGCGCATGTTACCTGCAGCACCATTGTCACCTCTGTGCGCATGCTACCTGCAGCACCATTGTCACCTCTGTGCGCATGCTACCTGCAGCACCATTGTCACCTCTGTGCGCATGCTACCTGCAGAACCATTGTCACCTCTGTGCTCATGCTACCTGCAGCACCATTGTCACCTCTGTGGCATGCTACCTGCAGCACCATTGTCACCTCTCTGCGCATACTACCTGCAGCACCATTGTCACCTCTCTGCGCATGCTACCTGCAGCACCATTGTCACCTCTGTGTGCATACTACCTGCAGCACCATTGTCACCTCTGTGTGTACATAGTACCAGCAGCATTGTCACCTCTCTGCGCATGCTACCTGCAGCACCATTGTCACCTCTGTGCGCATGCTACCTGCAGCACCATTGTCACCTCTGTGCGCATACTACCTGCAGCACCATTGTCACCTCTGTGTGTACATAGTACAAGCAGCATTGTCACCTCTGTGCGCATGCTACCTGCAGCACCATTGTCACCTCTGTGCGCATGCTACCTGCAGCACCATTGTCACCACTCTGCACATACTACCTGCAGCACCATTGTCACCTCTGTGCGCATGCTACCTGCAGCACCATTGTCACCTCTGTGCGCATGCTACCTGCAGCACCATTGTCACCTCTGTGCGCATGCTACCTGCAGCACCATTGTCACCTCTGTGCGCATGCTACCTGCAGCACCATTGTTACCTCTGTGCGCATACAACCTGCAGCACCATTGTCACCTCTGTGTGTACATAGTACCAGCAGCATTGTCACCTCTGTGCGCATGCTACCTGCAACACCATTGTCACCTCTGTGCGCACGCTACCTGCAGCACCATTGTCACCTCTCTGCGCATACTACCTGCAGCACCATTGTCACCTCTGTCTGCATACTACCTACAGCACCATTGTCACCTCTGTGCGCATACTACCTGCAGCACCATGCTCACCTCTGTGTGTACATAGTACCAGCAGCACTGTCACCTCTGTGTGTATTCTACTAACCGCACTGTCACCTGTGTGTATACTACCACCAGCATCAGCACTGTCACCTGTGTGTATACTACCACCAGCACTGTCACCTGTGTGTATTGTACCAGCAGCATTGTCACCTGTGTGTATAGTACCACCAGCATCACCACTGTCACCTGTGTATAGTACCACCAGCACTCTCACCTGTGTGAGAATTGTACCAGCAGCATTGTCACCTGTGTGCGCATGCTACCTGCAGCACCATTGTCACCTCTGTGCGCATGCTACCTGCAGCACCATTGTCACCACTCTGCACATACTACCTGCAGCACCATTGTCACCTCTGTGCGCATGCTACCTGCAGCACCATTGTCACCTCTGTGCGCATGCTACCTGCAGCACCATTGTAACCTCTGTGCGCATGCTACCTGCAGCACCATTGTCACCTCTGTGCGCATACTACCTGCAGCACCATTGTCACCTGTGTGTACATAGTACCAGCAGCATTGTCACCTCTGTGCGCATGCTACCTGCAGCACCATTGTCACCACTCTGCGCATACTACCTGCAGCTCCATTGTCACCTCTGTGCGCATGCTACCTGCAGCACCATTGTAACCTCTGTGCGCATGCTACCTGCAGCACCATTGTCACCTCTGTGCGCATACTACCTGCAGCACCATTGTCACCTGTGTGTATATAGTACCAGCAGCATTGTCACCTCTGTGCGCATGCTACCTGCAGCACCATTGTCACCTCTGTGTGCATGCTACCTGCAGCACCATTGTCACCACTCTGCACATACTACCTGCAGCACCATTGTCACCTCTGTGCGCATGCTACCTGCAGCACCATTGTCACCTCTGTGCGCATACAACCTGCAGCACCATTGTCACCTCTGTGTGTACATAGTACCAGCAGCATTGTCACCTCTGTGCGCATGCTACCTGCAGCACCATTGTAACCTCTGTGCGCATGCTACCTGCAGCACCATTGTCACCTCTGTGCGCATACAACCTGCAGCACCATTGTCACCTCTGTGTGTACATAGTACCAGCAGCATTGTCACCTCTGTGCGCATGCTACCTGCAGCACCATTGTCACCTCTCTGCGCATACTACCTGCAGCACCATTGTCACCTCTGTCTGCATACTACCTACAGCACCATTGTCACCTCTCTTCGCATACTACCTGCAGAACCATTGTCACCTCTGTGTGCATACTACTGCAGCACCATTGTCACCTCTGTGCACATACTACCTGCAGCACCATTCTCATCTCTGTGTGTACATAGTACCAGCAGCACTGTCACCTCTGTGTGTATTCTACTAACCGCACTGTCACCTGTGTGTATACTACCACCAGCATCAGCACTGTCACCTGTGTGTATACTACCACCAGCACTGTCACCTGTGTGTATTGTACCAGCAGCATTGTCACCTGTGTGTATAGTTCCACCAGCATCACCACTGTCACCTGTGTATAGTACCACCAGCACTCTCACCTGTGTATATTGTACCAGCAGCATTGTCACCTGTGTGTATAGTACCACCAGCATCAGCGCTCTCACCTGTGTGTATTGTACCAGCAGCACTGTCACCTGTGTGTATAGTACCAGCAGCATTGTCACCTGTGTGTATAGTACCACCAGCATCAGCACTGTCACCTGTGTGTATTGTACCAGCAGCACTGTCGCCTGTGTGTATAGTACCAGCAGCATTGTCACCTGTGTGTATAGTACCACCAGCATCAGCACTGTCACCTGTGTCTATAGTACCACCAGCACTGTCACCTGTGTGTATAGTACCAGAGGGGTCTGGCCCCCTCTTGCCACCCCCTACTGTGGTTCCCTGTCTCCCTCCTGCCCGAACCTGCCTGCTGTTCCCCGGCCCCCTCCTGCCCGCACCCCCCTGCTCTTCCACAGCTTGCTCCTGCCCGCACACACCCGCTGTGCCCTCCTGCAAGCAATCACAGATATTGTCACAGGATTTAAACCCAGCTTCGCTTTGCATTATTCTTAAATCTTCATAAATAAACTACATACATAGTCTAGAATACCCGATTCTCTAGAATCGGGCTGACATCTAGTATATATATATATATATATATTATATATATATATATATATATATTTTATACTAGCTGCGGCACCCGGAATTGCCTGGTATAGTATAGCTATAACAAAATTGAAAGGGTTAACAAACAATTATTTTGCACAGAAAAGGAAAAGTCATAAAGTAAACAAAGTGTATTGCTAAAAAGCAAAAAGCAAAGTAATAGAAGCATTTCACGTCTTATATTCAACACCACAGATATGCATCACACATTATCTAAATGATTACCCCAGTAATGTGCAACTCCTTATTCGAGTCTTTTGATAAACAACATTCTTCAGTTTTCCTTCCAATGTAAAGACAGGCCATGTATAGTAGACTATGAGAAAAGTATGGTGATTGCAAAGAAATTCTTGCTACTTTTAAGGACTGTTCCTGAGCCTTGTTAATGGACATTTCAAATGCCAGTTGAACTGGAAACTGGAGACGTTTAAAATCGAAAGGCAAATCAGATGGAATGAGTGGAATTGTTGGAATTTAAGAGTCCTCTCCTTTGGCTCTTCCTGTCAAAATAGTTGTTTCAATTACATGTGGAAACAGGTTCTTAATCAAGAATCTTGTTCCAATACACAGCATTAGGGGGTCTAAATTTCTCAACAGCACTGTAGATGTTCCGTTTTTTGAAAGAAATTAGATTTGAAAGAATTAGCGGTAAAACTAGTTATGGACCTGCAACCTCACTCAGACTCTCACCCTTCTAATGTAAAACAACAGTTATCAGATTTTAGAAATACGCTAACAATAAACACCAAATACTAGACAATTCTGTATATCTAGAAAATTTTTACTGAAGTTATTAATTCAATGACGACATGATCGAGGAGAATAAAATGTACAGCTATAAATTAGAAAGACAGATACAAAAGCTCCAGCCATTAGCTTTACATTAAAAAAATTACTAGTTTTTCGCTGAAAATCAGAACAATTAAAAACCTTAAGCAGGGTTTCTCCTTTTTCTCCCCAGATTATAGTTTTTTCTTTTTTTTTGAAACCTGTTTTTATTGGATTTTCTAAATCTTATTTTTTCCTCCGTCCACCACACAATGAACAATACCATCTTCAGTATTAACATCAGTTGAATCAAAATTAAGCAATACACAGCATAAACAGACCTTTTCTTTGAAACATTGGGTTTTTATTTAAAGTGATCCTAAACCCAGAAATTGACCCCCTTATCTTTAGACCTGTCCCTGCACCCCCTCTTATCATTTCTAGCCATCCCTTTTGCATAAAAAAATCACTTTTGTAAAGGAAGAGAAAAGGATATAATAGTTTGACCTGTGTGAGTTCTCCTATTTCTGTTGGAAGCCGCTAATGCCCCGCCTGTCTGCTGCTGCCTGGTAATTATTCACGCCCTTCTCTGCTTGCTGCCTTTGAGAGTGTGTGGCCGCGTCATGAAAGGGGGCGGGGCTCCGGCATGACGCGATTTAGCTCCGGGGAAGGGGGGGGGGGGGGGGACAGAGGTGCAGAAAAGGATACTTAGTAAATAGTAATGTTACCATTAATAATGCATTCTAGAAAATTTGTGGATCATCAATTTGTAGACATAAGATAATCAGTGTAGCACAGATACCTTATTATACTGTGAAGACACCCACGGATCCCACCAATTCAGCACTTTCGTTCTACGAGGCATATCATGTGACAGAACCAGCTCGTACGTAAAGTACTGATTCAATCTGGACACAACTTCTTCCATGGAGGGGGGAGAGGGCGATTTCCAGGCAGCCGCTATAGAGTGGCGGGAAGCGATCAAGACATAAGTCACCACCAGTCGCAGCATAGGAGGAATATCCTCCAAGTCCAGTCCCAAGAGGGCCATAGGAGCAGTCAAGGGGAATGTCAGTCCAGTCAGTTCCGTTAAAAGTGCGTTCACCTCTGACCAAAAGGGTCGCCCCTTCGGACAATTCCACCAGATTTGAGCCTCATTACCCGTCAGTCCACAGGACCTCCAGCAGAGAGGTGAAGAAGGGGGAGCGCGGCCACTAAACTTAGCAATTCTCACAGGCGTCAGGTACCAGTTCATCTGCAGTTTCTTTGCCTGTTCCAGATGATTGACACATCTGGTAAATTTAGAGGCATGAGATGAGGCCTTATGCCACTTTTCCAGTGGGACCGTGAAATTTAAAGTTGATTCCCACTTAACCATATAGGGGAGCTTAACCGCAGCACGGGCTGCAATCAAGGCTCTATATACGATTGAGACTCTCCCTGGGTAGATGAGCCTTGCTGTTTGAAAAAAGACTGGAGGTTAAGGTCGATCAAGCTAGGGTCCCAAGACGGGAGGGAGGACGAGACTAAAAAGTGATGAACTCGCAGATAGGAGAAAAAGGCCGAGGAAGGAAGGGAAAATTTGCGCATAAGTGAAGAGAAGGATGCCACACGGCCCTCCTGAAGAAGGTCTCTAGCCAATAGTATCCCTGCCTCTCTCCATCGGGTCAAGGAGATGTCCACCATAGAAGCCTCAATAGCTTGGAGCGAGAGGTAGCTGGCTAGAAAGGGGAGGTGGACTCTCGCCAGTTTGCACCACACCGAAAGAAGTGCCTTCATGGAGCAGAGTGGAACTTGAGGGGGAGACTGACACAAAATCGCCATCTCCAGGAGGAGTCTGACAGAGTTCCGCGGAGAGTGGAGGGCTTCTATTTGAAGCCAGTGAGCGGACGTCCCGGGGGCCTCAGCCCACCATACCTTGGCTATATCTAGTGACATGGCTTGGTAGTAACAAATGATATCGGGCATACCCAGGCCTCCCAAAGAGATGGGCAGGGTAAGAGCACTGAGAGAAACCCGTGGGGTCTGTTATTCCATACAAACCTTCCTAGAATAGATTGAAATAGGTTCAGAAATCTCCGGGGAAACAAGAGTGGAATACACCGAAAGATGTAAATGATCTTGGGCAGGAACATAATTTTTACCAAGTTAATTCTGGCAATCCAAGAGAGCTGGGCCTTCGAGTACTCCGAGGAAAGCAATTTTAGGGATGATACTAGAGCCTCACAATTGAGTCTAATCATGGCGGGCGTCGATGCAATCCGAATACCCAAGTAGGTAAACCCCAGGGGAGTTATCTTGAAAGAAAATCGTGAGGTTAGACTAGTTTGAGACTGAGGGGAGAGATTAACCGGAAAGAGGGAGGATTTGGAAAGGTTAATCTTATAGAAGGAGACCGCAGAGAAACTAGACAATAGGGAAACCACAGCCGGGATAGAAATCTCCGGGTTCATGCAGGTGAGGAGCACATCATCAGCATACAAAGAGATCTTGTGTTCGACTTGGCCTACCGTAACACCCGAAATCTCTGAGTGGGCCCGAACGGAAGCTGCCAGTGGTTCCATCGCAAGAGCGAATACCAGAGGAGAGAGGGCGCAGCCTTGTCTAGTCCCAATGGAGATACCAAAAGTCGAAGAAGAAAAGCCTCCGGCTCTTACGTATGCACAAGGGGAGGAATAGAGGGCCAGAATCCCCGACCGTATATCTCCCTGAAAAGCAAATTTGTCCAAGACCGCTGCCAGGTATCCCCAGTGCACTCGGGCAAACGCCTTTTCCGCGTCAAGGGACAGCAGTACACCGGGGGTCCCCCTCTGCTCGAGAATCTCCAAGAGATCCACTACTCTCCTAGTCGCATCTCTCGCCTGTCGACCGGGAATAAAGCCCACCTGGTCTAGGGCGATCAGGGAGGGGATTACAGTCTTGAGGCGATCCGCCAGCAGCTTAGAATAAATTTTAACGTCACAGTTAATCAGTGCTATTGGCCTATAGCTGCCCGGGTCCGAAGGGGCCTTGTCCGGCTTGGGTATAGTCGAAATGGCCGCCGTCAGACCTTCAGGCCTAATGCTTCCCTCACGCTGCCAGATCCGAAACAGAGAGAGAGGTGTGGAGCAAGAGTAGAGGAGAAAGAAGAGTAGTAGGAGTAAGAGAAGCCATCCGGGCCAGCGGCCGAACTTTTCTTAGAGGAACGGATGACTCCCAGGACTTCCTCCAAGGAGAAAGGCCTATTCAGGAATCTGAGTTGTTCCGCGGAGAGCGAGGGAAGACGAAGCTTAGCGAGGAAAGAAGTAATGGCCTCGGGGGAAGGTTGCGGGGTAGAGGACGAGTTAGATAGATTATATAACGTGTGATAAAAGTCTCTAAAATGTTCTGCTATTTTAATGGGGTTGCGAATGTGTTCTCCCTTAGATGAAGTGAGCAAAGAGATACGAGACCTCAGCTCTTTAAGTTTGACCCGACGAGCCAAAAGTGCTCCAGCCCTATCCCCCAGTCCATGGAAGTCTGCCTTGAGCTTTTTCAGCTGGTGCTCCACTCCAGAGAGAAGAAGAGCCCGAAGTTTGGTTCGAGCCTGCGTCAAAGCTTCAGCAGTAGCACGCTCAAAGGAGGAACGCAGTGCCTCCTCTAGGGACTTCACTTCACCCAGAAGAGCGGCCAGACTCTCCTCACGTCTACGTTTGGCAAGTGAGGCTATTTTCAGGCAATGACCACGCATGACCGCCTTGTGGGCAAACCAAAGTCCCTCCGGGGAAATCTCAGATGTGTCATTCACTCGAAAATATTCCTGCAGATGAACCATGAGAGTATCTAAAGTTGTCTGGGAGGTCAGGAGGTAGTCATTCAATTTCCAAGGTGCCCTGGGGAGGCGTGGAGTGGAGTCAGTGATGGTCAGAGAGAGGGGGGCGTGGTCAGACCAAGTGATAGTGCCAATGTCTGCTCGAGAGCATAGCGGAAGGAGGGAGTCGTTCACCAGTATGTAGTCAATACGGCTAAACGATCCATGTCTGGGGGAGAAGGAGTAGTCGCGTTCGTCACAGTGTAGATAGCGCCAAATGTCATGTAGGTTATGGGCGGCAACAACAGGTGCCAGGTCCGTCTGAAAGGCCGTTGGGGAGGAGCAGTCAAGGTTTTTGTGTAGAGGGGCATTAAGGTTGCCCGCTATCAGCAAGTGTCCCGTCATGGAAGGGGCATGTGAGTCCAGAAGAGAGTTGAGAAAAGTACGTTGACCCGCATTAGGGGAGTACACAGCAAGCAATGAAAAGAGAACTCCAATCTCGCCACCACCAGAAGGAACCTACCCTCCGGATCTGATGAGGTGCTAACCAAGTCAAAAGTCAGTGTAGGCCCAATCAATATCGCCACCCCAGCCCTCTTGTCAGAATTGTTGGAAAAGAACTGGTGTGGGTACCTCAAGAAGGCCAGGCGGTGATTGTCTTCCACTTGTAGATGCGTCTCCTGTAAGAATACCACATCTGCCTGGGATTTTCTGAGATGGTTGTGCAACAGAGATCGCTTCTGGGGCGAGTTTAACCCGTTTACATTAAGTGCTAAAATTGATAAAGGCATGATGAATCATGATAGAAAGAGCAGTAATCAGGTAACGCACCAGTAGTGAGAAATTCTGCAATAGGAAGGGGAAAGGGAAGGGGTCAAATATTAAGGCATAAAACATCGTACAAGGGATCGGTCTAGCGATCAGCCCGTCAAACTGGGTCCCAATACGGCCAGTACGTATGACGAGACCGAGCGTCGACCAATAATAGAGAAGAGGGAAAAAACATGTTAGAGAAAAAATAGAGGACATAAAAATCAGTAAAAGTCCAGCGGCAGTAGCCGGCAAAAAGGAAAAAAAGCCACATAAGTCCAAAGTAAGAAAAAACAATCGCAATTGCGATTGAGCGTCCCAAATACAACGCAGTCAGGGAGAGTTCACGTCGCAGGTAGACTATCTCAAAGCTAGGGTGCAACGACTAAAAAGGTGTTGTAAGTGGGACAAAAAAAAAAAAAAATACAATAGAAAAAGAGAAAAAATAAGAACGTAAGAGCGAAAAAGAAAAACGTCGCTCAAAGGGGGCGAATTCCCAGGGTCAATAGATCAAGAAGGAGAGAAAGAGAGAAGGTAGAGAAGGCAGAAGTGTAGAAATCAGGTAGAGATGAGGCAAGGGAAACGGTTAGGGAAGTAGAAGAGCAGAGGGAGCTAAAGACCCAAGGGAATTCGTATGGGGACCAGGAAAACGGACCCCAGGCCAAGCAGGCAGAAAAAATACTTGCAGTCCAGCGTTAGAATCTTCAAGCAGTGGACCACTCCGGATTCAGTCTCCGTCTGCGGGAGCGATGCTTGGGAAGACGGTCGCCAGGATCACGCAGGGACAGTGCGGAGAAGTTCGGTGGCAGAAAGTCCCAATCCTTAAGGAGCAGCTCCGCTTGTGAAGGAAGCAGGCAGATGTGCGCGGATCCATCACGTCGCACTATAAGGCGGTTAGGCCGGCCCCAGCGATAAGGCACCTCTTTTTCACGGAGAATCACTGTGTAGGGACGAAAGGCTCGGCGGAACGCAAGAGTCCCAGGCGATAGATCGGGGAAAACCTCCAGGTTGGCAAACCGTTCTGAAAGCGTCGGCGATTTCCTCAGGGCCTGAAGAAAGTCTTCTATAACTTCAAAAAAATGGATCCTGGCAATGACGTCTCGCGGCAGCTCCTGGTGTACTCTAGATGGTTTGGGGAGTCGGTGTATTCGATCAATCCGGAGGTCTCGGGCATCTAGGTCTGGGAGAGCTTCAAGGAGAAAGTCGCGCAGCAGCGATCTAAGCTCCGAGTCTGGCACCGATTCCGCAACGCCCCGGAGACGAATATTGTTCTGGCGATTGCGGTCTTCAATGTCACAGTTCTTCGCTTGCACTGATGTCAGAGTGGTTTGGAGGTGATCGTGGTCGTCTATCAAATCATTATGGGATCGCACGAGCTCCGCCATCTTAGTCTCTAAATGATCAGTTCTTGAGCCCAGCTCATGCACCTCCCCTCTCAGATCCGCCACCATTTCTTTGATGTCATCTTGGAGAGACGAGCGGAGGCCTGATAGCAAGTCGGTCATCAGGTCTTTCATGACCGCATAAGTGACCGGGGACTCGAGGGAGAGGTCCGCAGCCCCCGCTCCCAGGATATGCTGCTCTCGGAGGGAAGCACGGAGGGTTCTGGGGAGGGGGGCGCCATCTTGGAGGCCTGAGCCGCGCCATGTCGCTCCGGCGGGAAGTAATCGGATACCCGCTTAGGCAGGGAGGATTGAGGCGGTTTGACCTTACCCATGTGCCCATGTGTGCCTGAGACGTTCACACACCCGGCGGGTTGAGTTCGGGGCTCCGGAGGTGAAAAGAATCGCTGGAATGCTGGATAAAGGGCCCAGGGTCCGGGAGCTCCTGTATTAAGCGGCCATTTCCTGTGGTGCTTGGCCCGCCCCCCCCAGCATAAGCAGACCTTATGTGGTGAATCTGCCACTGAACCTGGCAGCTCCACAGCGCCTCCTGTTAAACCCAGGTCAGTCAGAGAACTGCCTGAGGATAAAGAAGGGCCGCAGCTGCCCTGCATGTGCTGGTTTATTAAGGCACCTCTCAGTGAGTGTGGTATATGCCTTCTAGCCCGCAGCCAGTAGCACATATAATCTCCACCCCGTCACTGCCAGAGGCCCTGAATAACTCCAACCACAAATGCTGCCACCAGCTTCTCGTTTAATATAAGTCCGGTCGGTGGTCGGGCTTATATTGGGTCAGAAACCAACCCAGGTAGCGTTATATGAGTACACGGACGTGGGAATCGTGATCAAGATAAAAAGAGCAACTCAAGATTAAATTTATTTATTTAATCACGCTAATGGTACACTAGATATTAATATTTACAGTTATTATTAAGATGTTATAAATAGTACAGTCAGATATGCCAATAAAAGGGTAAATGGAATACACAGAATTACACACACGTGAGCAGTTACCTTAGTGCTGATGGCACCACAAGGGCGGCGTGATGCCAATCTGTTCCTTGGGTAATCTCTGGCTTTGGTGGAAAAATGCCTCTTCAGAAGAAATACAATATGGAGATGGGGCAGATGATTTTTATACAGTACTAGCTGTAGTACCCGGCTACGCCCGGGTTAAGAAATAACTGCTGTTAGCTATAACAAAATAGAATTTGAATATGTCATATTAATGACCTGTAGGAAAATAGAAGCTGAGCTGTGATTGATTGCTATAGGCAGCCTAATAAATCTCCAGCCAACAGTAAACCCACCCCCTGGCCAGGCAGTATATGTTACCTCACACATACACATAATAGACAGCTCATGTGACTGACATCTGCCTTAATTCCCTATATGGCACATGTGTTGCACATTGGCTGTTTTAATCAGATGTTTATGTTTGGAAAATAAAGATAGCACACGTATGAGGCGAGTTGTGTGAGGTGATTTGTGCACATCTGTGTCTGTGTGGTGTGTGTGTCCCTGGGGTGTGTGTGTGTCCCTGTGGGGGGAGGGGGTATGTGTGGTGTGTGTCTCTGTTGTGTGTGTCTCTGTGGTGTGTGTGTGTGTCCCTGTGGGGTGAGTGCATGTGTCCCTATAGGGTGTGTATGTGTGTGTGTCCCTGTGGGGGGTCTGTGTGGTGTGTGTGTGTATCTGTGTTGTGTGTGTCTCTTTGTGGTGTGTGTCCCTGTGGGGTGAGTGCATGTGTCCCTATAGGGTGTGTATGTGTGTGTGTCCCTGTGTGGGGGGGGTGTCTGTGTGGGGTGTGTGTGTCTCTGTGTGGTGTGTCTCTCTTTGTGGTGTGTGTGTGTCCCTGAGGGGTGAGTGCATGTGTCCCTATAGGGTGTGTATGTGTGTGTGTCCCTGTGGGGGGGTCTGTGTGGTGTGTGTGTCTCTTTGTGGTGTGTGTGTCCCTGTGGGTTGAGTGCATTTGTCCCTATAGGGTGGCTATGTGTGTGTGTGTCCCTGTGGGGGGGGGGGGGGGTCTGTGTGGTGTGTGTGCCTGTGTCATGTGTGTCTCATTGTGGTGTGTGTGTCCCTGTGGGGTGAGTGCATGTGTCGCTATAGAGTGTGTGTGTGTCTCTTTGTGGTGTGTGTGTGTTTGTTCGGGTGCGTGGTGAGTATCCAATGTTGGGGCTGCACCTTAGCGACTATACACTTGCTGTTACTCTGTGTGCGTGTGTTGTGTATACATGTCCCCGTGCGTGGTGAATATCTCATGTTGGGGCCCCACCTTAGTGACTATATGCTGGTATGTGCTGTTAGTCTTTGGCGCTATCATTAAGCCCCTCTCATTCACAACTGTCAAGTGGTAACTGTCACTTTTTCCCCATTATGTATATAGGGCCAAAATTGTTTGGTGAACTGGAACGCGCGGGGTTAAAATTTCACCTCACAACATAGCCTATGACGCTCTCAGGGTCCAGACATGTGACTGTGCAAAATTTAGTCTCTATAGCTGACAGCTGTCGATTTTCCTCCAATATTTTTCCATTCACTTTTTCCCCATTATGTAGATAGGGCCAAAATTGTTTGGTGAACTGGAACGCACAGGGTTAAAATTTCGCCTCACAACATAGCCTATGACGCTCCCCGGGGTCGAGACGTGTGACTGTGCAAAATTTTGTGGCTATAGTTGCGACGGTGTAGATGCCAATCCCGGATATACACACATACACACACACATACACACATTCAGCTTTATATATTAGACTAGCTGTAGTACCCGGCTACACGCCCGGGTTAATAAATAACTGCTGTTAGCTATAACAAAATAGAATTTGAATATGTCATATTAATGACCTGTAGGAAAATAGAAGCTGAGCTGTGATTGATTGCTATAGGCAGCCTAATAAATCTCCAGCCAACAGTAAACCCCCCTGGCCAGGCAGTATATGTTACCTCACACATACACATAATAGACAGCTCATGTGACTGACATCTGCCTTAATTCCCTATATGGCACATGTGTTGCACATTGGCTGTTTTTAATCAGATGTTTATGTTTGGAAAATAAAGATAGCACACGTATGAGGCGAGTTGTGTGAGGTGATTTGTGCATATCTGTGTCTGTCTGTGTGGTTGGGTGTGTGTGTCCCTGGGCTGTGTATGTGTCGTGTGGTCCTGTGGGGGGGATGTATGTGTGGTGTGTGTATCTGTTGTGTGTGTCTCTTTTGGTGGTGTGTGTGGTGTCGCTTGTGGTGGTGCCCTGTGGGTGAGTGCATGTGTCCCTATAGGGTGTGTATGTGTGTTTGTCCCTGTTGGGGGGGTTTGTGTGGTTGTGTGTGTCTCTTTGTGGTGTGTGTGTGTCCCTGTGGGGTGAGTGCATGTGTCCCTATAGGGTGGCTATGTGTGTGTGTCCCTGTGTGGGGGGTGTCCTTGTGGTGTGTGTGTCTGTGGTCATGTGTTGTCCATGGTGGTAGTGTGTGTGTCCCTGTGGGGTGAGTGGCTGTGTCGCTATAGAGTGTGTTGTGTGTCTCCTGTGGGGGTGTGTGGTGTGTCATGTCCTATGTTGTGTGTGTCTCTTTGTGTGTGTGTGTTGTGAGTATCCAATGTTGGGGCTGCACCTTAAGACTATACACATGCTGTTACTCTTTGTGTGCGTGTGTTGTGTATACATGTCCCCGTGCGTGGTGAATATCTCATGTTGGGGCCCCACCTTAGTGACTATATGCTGGTATGTGCTGTTAGTCTGTTTGGCGCTATCATTAAGCCCCTCTCATTCACAACTGTCAACTGGTAACTGTCACTTTTTCCCCATTATGTATATAGGGCCAAAATTGTTTGGTGAACTGGAACGCGCGGGGTTAAAATTTCACCTCACAACATAGCCTATGACGCTCTCAGGGTCCAGACATGTGACTGTGCAAAATTTGTCTCTATAGCTGACAGCTGTCGATTTTCCTCCAATATTTTTCCATTCACTTTTTCCCCATTATGTAGATAGGGCCAAAATTGTTTGGTGAACTGGAACGCGCAGGGTTAAAATTTCGCCTCACAACATAGCCTATGACGCTCCCGGGGTCGAGACGTGTGACTGTGCAAATTTTTGTGGCTATAGTTGCGACGGTGTAGATGCCAATCCCGGATATACACACATACACACACACATACACACATTCAGCTTTATATATTAGACTAGCTGTAGTACCTGGCTACGCCCGGGTTAATAAATAACTGCTGTTAGCTATAACAAAATAGAATTTGAATATGTCATATTAATGACCTGTAGGAAAATAGAAGCTGAGCTGTGATTGATTGCTATAGGCAGCCTAATAAATCTCCAGCCAACAGTAAACCCTCCCCTGGCCATGCAGTATATGTTACCTCACACATACACATAATAGACAGCTCATTGTGACTGACATCTGCCTTAATTCCCTATATGGCACATGTGTTGCACATTGGCTGTTTTTAATCAGATGTTTATGTTTGGAAAATAAAGATAGCACACGTATGAGGCGAGTTGTGTGAGGTGATTTGTGCATATCTGTGTCTGTCTGTGTGGTGTGTGTGTCCCTGGGGTGTGTATGTGTGTGTCCCTGTGGGGGGGGGGGTATGTGTGGTGTGTGTCTCTGTTGTGTGTGTCTCTTTGTGGTGTGTGTGTGTGTCCCCGTGGGGTGAGTGCATGTGTCCCTATAGGGTGTGTATGTGTGTTTGTCCCTGTGGGGGGGTTTGTGTGGTGTGTGTGTCTCTTTGTGGTGTGTGTGTCCCTGTGGGGTGAGTGCATGTGTCCCTATAGGGTGGCTATGTGTGTGTGTCCCTGTGGGGGGGGTCTGTGTGGGTGTGTGTGTCTGTGTCATGTGTGTGTCCCTGTGGGGTGAGTGCATGTGTCGCTAGAGTGTGTGTGTGTCCCCTTGGGGGTGTGTGTGTCTCTTTGTGGTGTGTGTTGAGTATCCAATGTTGGGGCTGCACCTTAAGACTATACACATGCTGTTACTCTTTGTGTGCGTGTGTTGTGTATACATGTCCCCGTGCGTGGTGAATATCTCATGTTGGGGCCCCACCTTAGTGACTATATGCTGGTATGTGCTGTTAGTCTGTTTGGCGCTATCATTAAGCCCCTCTCATTCACAACTGTCAACTGGTAACTGTCACTTTTTCCCCATTATGTAGATAGGGTCAAAATTGTTTGGTGAATTGGAATGCGCGGGGTTAAAATGTCGCCTCACAACATAGACTATGACGCTCCCGGGGTCAAGACGTGTGACTGTGCAAAATTTTGTAGCTATAGCTGGCAGCTGTTGATTTTCCTCCCACACGTTTCCTTTCCCTTTTTCCCCATTATGTAGATAGGGCCAAAATTGTTTGGTGAACTGGAACGCGCGGGCTTAAAATTTCGCCTCACAACATAGCCTATGAAGCTCTCAGGGTCCAGACGTGTGACTGTGCAAAATTTTGTCTCTATAGCTGACAGCTGTCGATTTTCCTCCAATATTTTTCCATTCACTTTTTCCCCATTATGTAGATAGGGCCAAAATTGTTTGGTGAACTGGAATGCGCAGGGTTAAAATTTCGCCTCACAACATAGCCTATGACGCTCCCGGGGTCGAGACGTGTGACTGTGCAAACTTTTGTGGCTATAGTTGCGACGGTGTAGATGCCAATCCCGGATATACACACTGTGAGGCACCGACCGGGTCGGGCCCCTGCGACCGGTATGGGCCTCCCTGGGTGCGTCCTCCATATTGACAGGTCGCACTCCATCCCAGGATTTTGTGTTGGTTCTGCTTACTGGCTTGGGTGTGATAAAAGGAAGCTAGACCACGGGGTGTGGTCTCTAGTGTGTGGGGAGTGAAGACAACTTCCTGAGCTTCTGGGAGAGAAGCATCCCTGAGCCAAGCCTGAGACATTGTGGCTGGAAGCTAAGTAGCGGCCCCTGAAGTAAGGGGAATAAGGAATGCTCTTTGTGGACTATTGTGTTTCCTACATTTTGGGGCCAAATAAACCCGTGTGCTGTGACCAGTGGTGCCTGGATCCCGTGTCTTTGCCTCCCTGACGCCGCTATACCTCACAACACATACACACACACACACACATACACACATTCAGCTTTATATATTAGATGGGCTGACCCCTGTCTCCACCCATCTCGCACCTCTGGGCTGTCTCACAACTCCCACCCCTCTGAGGGGAGATATAGACACCCAAATTCTATAAGCTGACCTAGCCGTGTTCGTGGGCATCACAGACGGAAGACAATACTTTCATATTTTTAGTTATGATTTTATCTTCGTCTGGATATGAAACATGGCTACTCTGAGAACACCCTACTAGCCAATATCATGTTTACATGGCTTACAGTCATCCTACATTCATGTAAATATAGCCCTATTACCGTCTAGATATGTAGAGTTCATATTTACATTCAATATCATCACAGGGTGGACGGCTTATGAGATATTAAAAGTTATAACTCGTCTCCTCTCAGTCTGGCTGTCTGAATGGGTTTCCTCTTCCACTGGCATTAAGGGGATTTGGAAGGGTCACCTAATTTCCATCTCCTAGGAAGCTCCCTGGCTGATTACCATATCAAAGTTGAGGAAGAGTCCTTTTGTGTGGCCTGTTGGCTTCCATTTTCATGCTAATTAATTTGCTACTGGCCAGAGAAGAAATGCCTCTCGCCAGAAAAAGGTGGGGGCTTATCTCTTTATGAGTGAGATGTGCCTTATTAGATTGCTTTCTGGAATCTGGGGAATATGGCAATATTCCTTACCAATACTGCTTATTCATCACACCTTATAACAAAAAGGAAAGAAACCCCCACCCAACACTTCCCCCTCCCCCCCCGCCCTCACAATTGCCTGGATATTATTCAAAATCAAGTCTGCCAACACCAAATCGCAGTCGACTATGGGAGTGTAGAACCAATTTTCAAACTCCCAAGATTATCCCCCAACTCCTCTAGACAATACCACTGAGTATTGCGAAATGGCATCATCATTTGGTCAATTTCTGGTCTAGAGAAATTATGCGAAATGAAATCTCTCCATGTAGAGAAAAACATCCTCACCTTATTTTCCTTATCCGTTTCTGCCTCCAGTTTTTCAAGCCCCAAAGTATGTTTCAAATCTGTAATCAGGCTGGATAGACTCGGAGCGCCATTATCTAGCCAGTGGCGTAGTATAAGCCGCTTATACGAGAGTATAGCAGTATGCATGAAAGTACGCCCCCTTTAGAGATAGAGTGGTTCGAAAAGCTGTGGAACACCCATATCATTTTATTTAGCGGCAAGTCTGCCCCCAATACTTCCCTAGTCCAACCCTTAATCTCTTTCCATTTAATCTGCACCTGAGCGCATTCCCAGACCCCATGAAACATGTCAGTTCTACTTTCGCCGCATTTTGGGCACGTCAGTCGTCTATCTAGGTGAGCAGGAGTGGCTGGGATATTAAACCCCAAAATGGATCTATGAATTATTCTGTAGTGGGCATCTCTCCACCTCTCGTCCAGCACATGTTTGCGTAAGTCATTCCAGCCATTCACTATTACTTCCCCCACTTCTTCGTCCATCAGTCTTGTCTCCCATCCCTTGAATAGATGCGTGGGCCCTGAAGGTATCAGTCTACGTCTAAGTGTCATATAGACAGAAGATATGGTAACAGCAGGTGCTTGTGGTGACAGTAGATCATCTAGCACTGAAGGTTGGCACTCCCCTCTGACATCTCGGAGCCTCGAGAACATATGATATTTTAGCTGAGCATACTGCAAGATGTGAGAGGAACTCAAATGCCAAGTCTCCAACACCTCTTTGGCTGTCATCCATTTCTGATCCGAGACCTTCATTAGGTCTTGAAGTTTGTTTACCCCACGTTTCCTCCATATCTTAAATAAAGCATTTTCCGTCCCGAGGGAAATCCTGATTATCCCAAAGCGGCGTATATCTCGATGTTCTCCATGCCAGCCCCAGCTTACATCTTTCCGCCCTTCCATGCTACCCTGGTATCCCTGAATATAATAGAATGCTTAATAGAAGGGCCAAGAGCCCCCCCCCCCCCCCGACCCTGCAACACTGCCCCCAAGTTCCATGGTGCACACTACTGCGCCTCCAGCTCATAGTCTGAATATAGACTCGTGCCCCTCAGCCGATATACCACATGGCGAAGGACTCAAGCTAAATTGTATCCCCGTATATTAGGGAAGGCCAAACCCACCTCTTCCTTAGGGAGCATCATCGTGCGTAACTTGATTCTACTCCTCCTCCCTTTCCACAGAAACTTGGCGAAGGCCCTATTAAATCTATCAATATCTGCGTGTCGAAGCAGGAGCGGGATCGTCTGCAGGGGGTATAGCAGGCGCTGGACAGCGTCTAAGAGCAAGGATGAGGTCTCAGTCACACAATTACACACAAAAAAATCCATTTTCCAGTAGCGGAGCATTTTTCTGGCCAGGGACATAACATTGACAATATGAAGGTTTTAATTTTGAGAGGTAATTTCAAATCCCAAAAACACCGAAGAGTGTGTGAATCCAAGCTAATTAGAAGTTTCAATTGTATACAGAATGGACTGAACATTGCTGATGGTTTTATGGCTCATTACCACATCTAAACAATGTTGTTCAAAGACATGGAAATCTTAGACACCAGGTTTTCTTATAATTTAATGTCCTAAAGACTTTATTACCACTGGGCCTGCCTGTTTGAAGATCCTCTCCAAGGCAGCTTTGTTTGTTTTGCCAAATGTCCAGTCCCTGTAATGTTTATTGAGTCAAATGTCCAATCATTTTAGTTGTGCATGCATATATTTTGAGTTTCATTCAATATCTTGTCATACCATGCCTGATGAAGAGACCTGAGTCGTCTCGAAAGCTCGCCTTATAACATCATTTATTTTATTTTTGTTAGCCATTAAAAGGTATCACAACTACAAGATTTGTATCTTGTTTCTCACAGAGAGCAATCAACAGCTACTTTGTTCTCACAGGCCTGTGTTGTGCCTTAACACAGACCTGTCCTGCCCAGAGCTTCCAGCTCTGCAGCTTGCAAACAAACCACTGACACCCAAACCTTTGATGAGGGTTTTTAAATGGAATCTGTGGCCATGAGCCACATGCAAAACCTGGGCTGGAGAGAATGAACCATCCTGTCAAGCACTCACATGCTTGCCTGTGATTGCAATGCACTCCAGTGGGTTCAGTATGTTTCGGTGCGCATTCTGGGGGATTCATATCATGCCTCGCATATGATTCCCCTCACTGCCTCACAAATGATACAAAAGTAAATTACAATACTTATACATCAAAACAGCTAGGATGTGAGGAATATGAAGATGCTGAAGATAACAGAAGATTTACATGTATTTTGTTAAGAAACGTTCATCCGACTTAAATGTGAATTAATAACATTGAACAGTACTTCACACTTATATATAAAGCTTGTTTGGTTTAACCCCTTCATGACCCAGGAATTTTTCATTTTTTGCTCCCGTTTCCAAGAGCCATAATGTTTTTATTTTTCCGTCAATATAGACATATGAGGGCTTGCTTTTTGTGGGACGAGTTGCACTTTCAGATGCAATCATTTATTTTACCATATAGTGTACAGGGAAATTGCAAAAAAATTCCAAGTGCAGTGAAATTGCAAAAAAAAGGTGCTATTATGTGTTTATTTTTTGGGTTTTTTAGTCGCCATGTTCACTATACGGTAAAACCGACGTGACGGTGTGATGCCTCAGATCGGTACAAGTTTGTAGATACCAAACATGTATACCTTTACTGGTATCTAAGTGGTGAAAAAAAATTCTGAAGTTTGAAGAAAAAAAAAAAAAATCATACTTTTTGCACCATGTTCTGCGACCAGTAGCGTCTTCATTGTTCGGGATCTGGGGCTGTGTGATATCTTATTTTTTGCGTCTTGAGCAGACTTTCTAATGATACCATGTTTAGGTAGATGCGCTGTTTTGATCGCCCATTATTGCATTTTATAGCAATGTTGCAGCGACCAAAAAACGTAATTTTGGCATTTGGACCATTTTTTCTGTTATGCAGTTCAAGGCTCTGCTGGATTTTATATTTTTATAGATCGGGCGATTCTGAACTCGGCGATACCAAACGTGTATTTTTTTTATTTTTTAATACTTTAATTGTGAATAGGGGAAAAGGGGGGTGATTTGAACTTTTATGTTTTTTTTTTCACATTTGTAAAATCTTTAACAATTGATTCTTATTTTTACACAGCTCCTTAGAGAGACACCCTGCTGCAGCATCTGATAGCTTTCTGACAGATACCGATGAGCTGCAACTCATAAGTGTCGGTCAGAATCGCAGATGCTGAGTGGTTGGCAGCGCCTGCCAAACACTCGCCGAAAGCACTCCATGACAGCTTCCTGGGTCAAGCCAGGAACCCCCAGGCTGTCACGTGACCAGCGGAGATCCCGTGATACTATCACGGGATCTCTGGTGCAGGCGGCGAACAGCACGTTCCCCACCGCGGTGCCTTCGGATCCCGCTGTCAATGATTGACTGCGAGATCCAAAGGGTTAACAGCACCGATTGGATCGAACAAGCATAAGACTTCTAATCACCTAAGGAATAAGAGATTTGCTGGCTTGTTTGGTGAATGGTAGCATGTTTAAACAAGTTGATAAATACAGTATTTTTCGCTTTTTAAGATGCATGTTAAATAAATGGGGTCCTTCTTATAATGTCAGTGTCCGTCTTAGGCTGTGTTCACGCATTGCGCTTTTCTTGCAGTTTTTTCAGTGTTTTGCACCTGTGGAAAAAAGCCCTATAAAAAAACGGGGTGCATTCACACACTGCGTTTTTTTACGGGGCTACTTGTTCAGTGATGTTACAGAGGGGAGGAAGAATCCTCTTCCTCCTCCCTTGTGTGACATCTGTCACAGCCTCATTTGATTTCGCAGTGCATTATACACTGCGAAATCAACTGTAAAATAATGACAAATGTATTAAAAATATTAAAGATTGATAACGCGACTGAATGTACATGGATTTGCACTTTTATCTGTACCCACTTTACATATTGCATATGATAATGTTTTCTCCTGTTACCTACCGGCCCAATTGTTGATCAGTAAGACCTATCTACTATATAATTGTCTAAGGCAGGGGTCTCAAACTCCAGGCCTCGAGGGCCGCACACAGTGCATGTTTTCAGGATTTCCATAGGATTTGACAGTTGGTAATCAAATGACCAACTGTCAAATTCTAAGGAAATCCTGAAAACCTGGACTGTGTGCGACCCACGAGGCCTGGAGTTTGAGACCCCTGGTCTAAGGCGTCTGTCGATCACAGAAATTGCACGCCAGACAGAGGCCGCTCATTGGTGCCCACCAAAGGCGGGCGTCAATAAGCGCACACTATGCAAATTGGCGCGAGAATTCAAAGTTCGAATTTCGCGCCAATTTGCAGCCCGGCTACAGCGGCGCATAGCGCCGCTGTAGCCAGGTACACGGTCTCTCCTCACAGCCCCCCTCGCTCCTCCACGGTGATAAAAAAAAAAAATCCCATAAGGATACTCACCCTTCCGCCGGCTCGCTCCATCTCCGTCTTCTAGCTTCTAGAGGGCTTGAGGACCTGTCGTTGCCTGGGAAACCGATTAGCTGATCGGTTTCCCAGACAACGACAGGTCCTGTCCTGGGAGCTACAAGACAAGAGGTGGAGCGAGCCGGCGGATGGGTGAGTATCCTTATGGGATTTTCTGATTTTTATCACCGTGGAGGAGCAGGGGGGTGGGGGGGAAGGGGGTGGAGGGGAAGGGGGAGGGGGGCCGCGGGGAGCGGAGGAGGGACAGGAGCAGCGGAGGGGGGCAGGAGGAGCACCTCCATCCTGCCCCGCTCACTCCATCCTGCCTCCCCGCCACCATCCTGGGCCCCCCCCCCCGCCACCATCCTGCCGGCTCCATCCTGTCCCCCGCCACACCATCCGGCTCCATCCTGCACCTCCGGCTCCATCCTGCCCCCTGCCACCATCCTGCCCCGCTCACTCCATCCTGCCCCCCCGCCACCATCCTGCCTCGCTCGCTCCATCCTGCCCCGCTTGCCACCATTCTGCCCCTCCGGCTCCATCCTGCCCGGCCAGCTTTATCCTGCACCCCCCACCACCATCCTGCACCCCCCTCGCCTCGCTACCATCCTGCTCCCTGCTGTTCTTGCTCCCCCGGCTCCATCCTGCCCCGTCGGCTCCATCCTGCCTAGCTCGCCACCATCCTGGCCCCCCATGCCACCATCCTGCCCCGCCGGCTCCATCCTGCCCCCCCCACCCCAACACTATCCTGCTCCCCCCCGACACCATCCTGCTCCTCCGGCTCCATCCTGCCCCCCCGCCACCATCCTGCCCGTTTGCTCCTTCCTGCCCACCGCTGTTCTTGCTCCCCTGACTTCATCCTGCCCCCCGACTCCATGTTGCCCCCTCGACTCCATCCTGCCCCCCCCACCTCCATCCTTCCCCACCGGCTCCATCCTTCCCCGTCGCCCCACCATCCTGCCCCGCCCCCCCACCATCCTGCCCGCTCGCTCCTTCCTGCCCACCGCTGCTCCTCCGCCCACACCATCCTGCCCCCCCCCCCCGCCACCATCCTGCCCCTCTCGCTCCATCCTGCCCCGCCCCCCCCACCATTCTGCCCCGCTCGCTCCTTCCTGCCCACCGCTGTTCTTGCTCCCCCGACTCCATCCTGAAGCCCCCCCGCCCCCCCACCATCCTGTCCCGCTCGCTCCTTCCTGCCCACCGCTGTTCTTGCTCCCCTGACTCCATCCTGCCCCTCCGGCTCCATCCTGCCCCTCCGGCTCCATCCTGCCCCCCCCGCCACCATCCTGCTCCTCCGGCTCCATCTTGCCCCCCCCGCCACCATCCTGCCCCCCCGCCACCATCCTGCCCCGCTCGCTCCATCCTGACCCACCCCCCCACCATCCTGCCACGCTCGCTCCTTCCTGCCCACCGCTGTTCTTGCTCCCCCGACTCCATCCTGCCCCCTCGCCACCATCCTACCCCGCTCACCCCCATCCTGCCCTGCTCGCTCCTTCCTGCCCACCGCTGTTCTTGCTCCCCCGACTCCATCCTGCCCCCCCTGCCCCATCCTGCCCCTCCAGCTCCATCCTGCCCCTCTGGCCACCATCCTGCCTCCCCCTTCCTGCTCCTCCGGCTCCATCCTGCCCCTGCTGTACTTGCTCCGCCGGCTTCATCCTGCACAATCCACCAGCCTGCCCCCGCCCACATCCAGCCCCACTCGCTCCATCCTGCCCCCCGCCTCTATCCTGCCCCGCTCGCTCCATCCTGCTCCTCCGGCTCCATCCTGGCCCGCTCGCTCCATCCTGCCTCGCTCGCCACCATCCTGCCCCGCTCGCTCCATCCTGCCCACTGCTGTTCCTGCTCCCCCGGCTCCATTCTGCTCCTCCGGCTCCATCCTGCCCCCCCCCCCACCCGCCACCATCCTGCTACTCCGGCTCCACCCTGCCCCGCCAGCTCCATCCTGCCCCACCCCCCACCATCTTGCCCCCCCCCCACCACCATCATCCTGCTCCTCCAGCTCTATCCTTCCTCGCTCGCTCCATCCTGCCCCCCTTCCCACTCCATCCAGCCCCCCTTCCCATTCCATCCTGCCCCACTCGCTCCACCCTGCCCCCTCACCACAATCCCACCCCCCGTCACCATCCTGCCCCCCTTCCCACTCCATCCAGCCCCACTCGCTCTACCCTGCCCCCTCGTCACAATCCTGCCCCCCGTCACCATCCTGCCCCCCCAGCAGTTAGTGGTCATGTGACCGATCAGCTGATTGGTTTCCCAGGCAACAACAGGTCCTAAGGGCCTGTAGGACCTAGAAGACGGAGGTGGAGCGAGCCGGCGGACAGGTGAGTATCCTCACTGAGGATATTTTATTTTAACTTTTACTGTGGAGGACTGGGGACCAGGAGGAGCGGAGGGCCGCTGGGGAGCAGAGTATCACCATATACCATAGTGCTGCTATACATGTACTACCCCTGTTTCCCCGAAAATAGGGCGGCCCCTGAAAGTAAGGCATGCTTGGGGGGGCGCCCTACCTCCTAATACAAGGCACCCCCGATTATAAGGCGTACCTTCTCAGCATGCCACCGATCACAAGACCGGGGCATGCATCTGTGTCTCGCTCCCCGCTGTCCTCGCTGTCCGGTGCCCGCCACTGTGTACCGCTCTTCTGCTCCAAAGCTCTGTGCCGGTCTCCGCCCATAAGCCCTGTGCCAATCACAGCGCAGGAATCATGGGACAGTTGACGTCAGTAGTCTCTGATTGCTCCTGCTCTGTGAGTGGCCCAGGGCTCCTGCGCTGTGAGTGGCCCAGGGCTCCTGCGCTGTGAGTGGCCCAGGGCTCCTGCACTGTGCACCACCAAAGCAGCACCGCAGAGGAAAGAAGGTGAAAAGAAAGAAGTATGGTAAGAAAGTGAAAGTGTGTGTGTGGTGTGTGTGTGTGTATATGTGTGTGTGTGTACACACATGGGAGGCTGCAGTGGGATACGGTACTGGGATGGGAGGCTGCTGCAGTGGGATACGGTACTGGTATGGGAGGCTGCTGCAGGGGGATACAGTACTGGGATAATGGGAGGCTGCTGCAGTGGGATACGGTACTGGGATAATGGGAGGCTGCTGCAGTGGGATACGGTACTGGGGTAATGGGAGGCTGCTTTTCTGTCAATTTTTTTTGGCTAATATAAGACACCCCCCAAAAATAAGACATGGTGCACCTTTCGGAGCAAAAATTAATATAAGACAGTGTCTTATTTTCGGGGAAACACGGTATAATGTACCACCATATACCATAGTGCTGCTATACATGTACTGTAATGTACGGCCATATACTATAGTGCTGTTATACATGTGCTGTAATGTACCGCCATATACCATAGCGCTGCTATACATGTACTGTAATGAACTGTCATATACTATACAGTACATGTATAGCAGCACTATAGTATATGACAGTTCATTACAGTACATGTAGAGCAGCGCTATGGTATATGGCGGTACATTACAGTACATGTATAGCAGCACTAATGTACCGCCATATACCATAGCGCTGCTATACATGTGCTGTAATGTACCGCCATATACCATAGCGCTGCTCTACATGTACTATAATGTACCGCCATATACCATAGCGCTGCTATACATGTACTGTAATGTACTGCCATATACCATAGCGCTGCTATGCATGTACTGCCATATACTATAGTGCTGCTATACATGTGCTGTAATGTACCGCCATATACTATAATGATGCTATACATGTACTGTAATGTACCGCCATATACCATAGTGCTGCTATACATGTGCTCTAATGTACCGCCATATACTATAGTGCTGCTATACATGTACTGTAATGTACCGCCATATACCATAGCGCTGCTATACATGTACTGTAATGTAAGGCCATATACTATAGTGCTGCTATACATGTACTGTAATGTACCGCCATATACCATAGCGCTGCTATACATGTACTGTAATGTAAGGCCATATACTATAGTGCTGTTATGTACCGCCATATACTATAGCGCTGATATACATGTACTGTAATGAACCGTCATATACTATAGTGCTGCTATACATGTACTGTAGTGTACTGCCATATACCATAGTGCTGCTATACATGTGCTGTAATGTACCGCCATATACCATAGTGCTGCTATACATGTGCTGTAATGTACCACCATATACCATAGTGCTGCTATATATAATATATACACACACACACACACACACACACACACACACACACACACACACACGCCCACCATTCCTAGGTGTAAGCAGCATTGAGCATGAGCTCCTAAATTTCCATCACTTTATACCTTGTAATAAGCCGACTACGACAAAACCTGGGAAAAATCCACTCCGTGGAACAGAGGAGTGATCTGGGCTGAGCTGGACTTTACATTTTATGAGAAAATATGAATATATATATATTATATATATATATATACATATATATCTACTCTATAATTGCCGTAGGCATTTTCGTGTCGGACCCCGAAAACGCCGTGGCTTTGTCACTATGTGACGTCACCACGCGCGAGCAAAAGCGGCCATTGCGAGTCGCTGGCCGAAAATAGAACCAGAGGCTCGGCCACAAAGTTGCCGATTTACCGCAGAGGTAGCGCGAGCAATGGCCGCGAGGCCATTGCGAGTCGCTACCTCAGCCGCCGCACCTGCCGCAAGTCCCCCTATACTTTCAATGGGGATCCATTGAGAGTCGCTGTGTAGCGCGAGCAATGGCCGCGAGGCCATTGCGAGTCGCTACCTCAGCCGCCGCACCTGCCGCAAGTCCCCCTATACTTTCTATGGGGATTACCGCAACCGCGCCGCAAGTGTAACGGTTATGCGGCGAACGCGGCAGATGCGGTTACACTTGCGGCGCGGTTGCGGTAATCCCCATAGAAAGTATAGGGGGACTTGCGGCAGGTGCGGCAAGTGCGGTTTTGCAGGTGCGGCAAGTGCGGTTTTGCACTTGCGGCAGGTTTGCCCGCGAAAAAACCCGCGGCTGACTGCGCTGTTGCTGGGTGGCAACACTTTTTGCCTACCAATCACTATACTCCCCTTTGCCTACCAATCACTATACTCCCCCAGGTGTCATTTTATAGTGTTTACTTTAACTTTTCCTCACAAATTATCCCTGCCTTGGTGATCCTGTGGGACGGACGTCGGAAAACCAGTGCTGGAACCTCATCCCTACAATATCAGCTAAGATATCTTTTTTGCCCAATATAATCGATTATTAATTAGTATTAATTATTAATATTATTATTATTAGTGTTAACATTATTATTATTAATCGATATATAATTAAATGATTCATAATATTATATATATATATAAATATTATTATATAGATATATATACATATTATATATATAATCTATATATATATTGATATATTAATCTATATATATATAGTTATATTATATATATATATATATATATATATATATATATATATATATATATTATAATATATATATTTTAATATTACACAGTGCCTACAAGTAGTATTCAACCCCCTGCAGATTTAGGTGGTTGACACATGCGGAATTAACTTGGCATTGTGACATTTGGACTGTAGATCAGCCTGGAAGTGGGAAATGCACTGCAGCCAAAAAAATTTGTTAACTTTTAACGCTTTAAAAAAAAAAAAAAAAAATTAATTCAGAGGGTCATTTATTATTCAACCCCTCAAACCACCAGCATTCTGTTTGGTCCCCCTAAAATATTAAGAAGTAGTTTAGGTACAAAGAACAATGAGCTTCACATGTGTGGATTAATTATCTCTTTTACCAGCCTTTTCTGACAATTTAAGACCCTTCCCAAACTTGTGAACAGCACTCATACATGGTCAACATGGGAAAGACAAAGGAGCATTCCAAGGCCATCAGAGACAAGATCGTGGAGGGTCACAAGGCTGGCAAGGGGTACAAAACCCTTTCCAAAAAGTTGGGCCTACCTGTCTCCACTGTTGGGAGCATCATCCGGAAGTGGAAGGCTTATGGAACTACTGTTAGTCTTCCACGGCCTGGACAGCCTTTGAAAGTTTCCTCCCGTGCCAAGGCCAGGCTTGTCCGAAGAGTCAAGGCTAACCCAAGGACAACAAGGAAGGAGCTCCGGGAAGATTTCATGGCAGTGGGGACATTGGTTTCAGTCAATACCATAAGTAACGTAGTCCACCGCAATGGTCTCCGTTCCAGACGAGCCCGTAAGGTACCTTTACTTTCAAAGCGTCATGTCAAGGCTCGTCTACAGTTTGCTCATGATCACTTGGAGGACCCTGAGACAGACTGGTTCAAGGTTCTATGGTCTGATGAGACCAAGATCGAGATCTTTGGTGCCAACCACACATGTGACGTTTGGAGACTGGATGGCACTGCATACGACCCCAAGAATACCATCCCTACAGTCAAGCATGGTGGTGGCAGCATCATGCTGTGGGGCTGTTTCTCAGCCAAGGGGCCTGGCCATTTGGTCCGCATCCATGGGAAGATGGATAGCACAGCCTACCTGGAGATTTTGGCCAAGAACCTCCGCTCCTCCATCAAGGATCTTAAGATGAGTCGTAATTTCATCTTCCAACAAGACAACGACCCAAAGCACACAGCCAAGAAAACCAAGGCCTGGTTCAAGAGGGAAAAAATAAAGGTGATGGAGTGGCCTAGTCAGTCTCCTGACCTTAACCCAATTGAAAACTTGTGGAAGGAGCTCAAGATTAAAGTCCACATGAGACACCCAAAGAACCTAGATAACTTGGAGAAGATCTGCATGGAGGAGTGGGCCAAGATAACTCCAGAGACCTGTGCCGGCCTGATCAGGTCTTATAAAAGACGATTATTAGCTGTAATTGCAAACAAGGGTTATTCCACAAAATATTAAACCTAGGGTTGAATAATAATTGACCCACACTTTTATGTTTAAAATTTATTAAAATTCAACTGAGCAACATAACTTTTTGGTTTGTAAGATTTATGCTTCTGTTAATAAATCCTACTCTCGTTTGCAGTTTGAAGGCTCTAACTTATTTGCATCTTATCAAACCACCTAAATCTGCGGAATTAACTTGGCATTGTGACATTTGGACTGTAGATCAGCCTGGAAGTGGGAAATGCACTGCAGCCAAAAAATTATTTATTTATTTATTTATTTTATTTTTTTTTTTTTTAAAGCGTTAAAAGTTAATTCAGAGGATCATTTATTATTCAACCCCTCAAACCACCAGCATTCTGTTTGGTCCCCCTAAAGTATTAAGAAGTAGTTTAGGCACAAAGAACAATGAGCTTCACGTGTGGATTAATTATCTCTTTTGCCAGCCTTTTCTGACTATTTAAGACCCTCCCCAAACTTGTGAACAGCACTCATACATGGTCAACATGGGAAAGACAAAGGAGCATTCCAAGGACATCAGAGACAAGATCGTGGAGGGTCACAAGGCTGGCAAGGGGTACAAAACCCTTTCCAATGAGTTGGGCCTACCTGTCTCTACTGTTGGGAGCATCATCCGGAAGTGGAAGGCTTATGGAACTACTGTTAGCCTTCCACGGCCTGGACAGCCTTTGAAAGTTTCCTCCCGTGCCGAGACCAGGCTTGTCCGAAGAGTCAAGGCTAACCCAAGGAAAACAAGGAAGGAGCTCCAGGAAGATCTCATGGCAGTGGGGACATTGGTTTTAGTCAATACCATAAGTAACGTACTCCACCACAATGGTTTCCGTTCCAGACGAGCCCGTAAGGTACCTTTTCTTTCAAAGCGTCATGTCAAGGCTCGTCTACAGTTTGCTCATGATCACTTGGAGGACTCTGAGACAGACTGTTTCAAGGTTCTATGGTCTGATGAGACCAAGATCGAGATCTTTGGTGCCAACCACACACGTGACGTTTGGAGACTGAATGGCACTGCATACGACCCCAAGAATACCATCCCCACAGTCAACCATGGTGGAGGCAGCATCATGCTGTGGGGCTGTTTCTCAGCCAAGGGGCCTGGCCATCTGGTCCGCATCCATGGGAAGATGGATAGCACGGCCTACCTGGAGATTTTGGCCAAGAACCTCTGCTCCTCCATCAAGGATCTTAAGATGGGTCGTAATTTCATCTTCCAACAAGACAACGACCCAAAGCACACAGCCAAGAAAACCAAGGCCTGGTTCAAGAGGGAAAAAATCAAGGTGACGGAGTGGCCTAGTCAGTCCCCTGACCTTAATATATATATATATATATATATATATATATAGATATTGTATATTAATCTATATATATATATATATATAATATGTATATTAATCTATATATATATATATATATATTGTATATTAATCTATATATATATATATATATATATATTGTATATTAATCTATATATATATATATATATATATATATGTATATTAATCTATATATATATATATTATATATATTATAATATATATATATATATATATATATATATATTAATCTATATATATATATATATATATATATATATATATTAATCTATTATATATATATATATATATTATATATATATATATATATATATATATATATATATATATATAATCTATATATATATATATATATATATATATATATTAATCTTATATATATATATATATATATATATATATATATATAATATATTGTATATTAATCTATATATATATATGTATTGTATATTAATCTATATATATATATATATATATATATTAATTGTAATATAATATATATATATATATATATATATATATTATATTATATATATATATATAATATTGTATATTAATCTATATATATATATATATTATATTATTATTATATATATAATATTGTATATTAATCTATATATATATATATATACATATTTATTTAACCTTTGTAGTGGTATTCCGAGCCTGACTCGGGGTTAATATCACTGCCAGAAGCGGTAATCCCGAGTCAAGCTCCGGCTTTTACCAGCAGTCGCGCCAGATGCGGTGAAAAAACCGCATCTGCCGCACTTGCGGCGCGGTTGCGGTAATTGCCATAGTAAGTATAGGGGGACTTGCGCCAGGTGCGGCAAGTGCGGTTTTGTACTTGCGGAAAGTGCGGTCGCGAAAACAACTGTAGTCAGCCGCGGTTATTTTCGCGGCCGCACCTGCCGTAAGTGCAAAACCGCACTTGCCGCACCTGCCGCAAGTCCCCCTATACTTTCTATGGTGATTTCTGCAACCGCGCCGCAAGTGCGGCGAACGCGGCAGATGCGGTTACACTTGCGGCGCGGTTGCGGTAATCCCCATTGCAGGTGCGGCAAGTGCGGTTTTGCACTTGCGGCAGGTTTGCCCGCGAAAAAACCCGCGGCTGACTGCGCTGTTGCTGGGTGGCGACCCTTTTTGCCTACCAATCACTATACTCCCCTTTGCCTACCAATCACTATACTTCCCCCGCCGCAATTTTATAGTGTTTACTTTAACTTTTCCTCACAAATTATTCCTGCCTTGCTGATCCTGTGGGACGGACGTCGGAAAACCAGTGCTGGAACCTCATCCCTACAAGATCAGCTAAGATATCTTTTTTGGTCAATATAATCGATTATTAATTATTATTAATTATTGATATCATTAATATTAGTGTTAATATTAATTATTATTATTAATCCATTATTAATATTATTATTATATTGATATATTCATCATTATATATATATATAGAGAGAGAGAGATATATATATATTATTAGATATATATGATTTGTCAAAAATTGGAACAGCACTATCACTTAAAAAGCGGGTGCAGGCTTGTCCTACCGTCACCAAGGTATTATAGATAAGATCAAAAAAATGGACAGCAGCACATCCTTTTCAAATCACAATGTGGATTTATTCCCGGACTGCGACGTTTCGGCTACATCAGCCTTCCTCAAGCAGTACAGTCCAAATGAATCAGTGCATATATTTATAGGGCCCACACAGGGGCAATAACAATTAATAGTGATTATACAATTAAATTTATAAGAACTGTTTTTATACAGTAGTTAATAGTAGTAAAAGATACCCTTCATACCATAAAGTGCCATATATAGTGCTTATGTGTAGTTAAAATAGTTATATTTAAAACTCAATATTAACGGATTGAAATGTTACATAATCTCATAATTGGCAATAATATATTAATTTCCTACACCCATTTTACACAATCGCGATGATTACAGTCTAAATTAGGCCAGTTTGTAGCTCACACATACCATCTCGCAGTACAGCCCGCAACTCCATGTGGGACGCTCACGCATGCCCAGTTGCGCTATCATCCGCGTCTCGCGCATGCGCGAAGCTTCGCTAACGGGAATCTCGTGCTCCCAGCTCGCACGAGTTCCCGCGCGTGCGCAATGCATATGCGAGATTCTCGGCGGCCATTACTGTCCATAGCAACGCTGACAACACCTGAATTAACTATTTGTAAATATCAAAGAGCACTTCTCTCATCCAAAATAATATTTAATTGTGGTCTTTCTGTTTATAATACAGAATAAGGGGTCTACGGAGCACTTGAATCATATTATTCATCACAAACGCAGTGTATATTATCCTCATAGATACCCCTCACCCGTTCGGGATCTACAGAGCATTTCACCAGTCAAAGCAAGACCAATATATACACTCTAGTTTAGTACTCCTCACCCTATTAATTCAGACCACTCCAGAAGTTAGTTACTAGATGTGCTCTTTATTAACAATTATTACAAAATATGATATAATGGCCACATTGACAGCACTAAGCGATAGGTATAATGAAGTCTACATCACATAGCCTCACAAGATCGCAATCGAATCGCCAAATCTGCAGAAATGGGAAAAAATAGGAAAAAAGATTATATTCAATGATACATTATGACCAAATAATTTACATCAAACCATACAACATACAAAAATTTATTTTTAAATTCAATATTTCTACTTGTCAATCAGACTGTTTATACCTCTATCTGATTAAATCCTAACATTCTAAAAGGGACATTTTATATATCATGTCTAACTTAATGATAACTTTATGTCGCCTGAGTTAACCTATATTCAACATTAAGCCCTTGGGGTTTTAATGTCCCCAAACGGTGGATCCACTCCAATTCACGTTTTTTCAGGAGACGGATCCTATCACCCCCCCTTCTTTGTACGGGGATAAAATCTATTATTCTAAACCTCAATTGATGTTCATTATGGCCCCGTTCAAAAAAATGTTTAGAGACTGGGAGATCCTTACGTTCTTTTCTTATAGTGTGCCTATGATGATTAATCCTCGTTTTGAAATCCCATGTAGTTTCACCCACGTACCATAAGGGACATGGGCACTCTAATAAGTATACCACAAACTCCGATGTGCAAGTTAGATAATGCCTAATCTCAAAGATTTCATTGCTTCTAGGATGTCCAAAAGAGGAGCCTTTGATCATGAGTCTACAATTTATGCAAGAAAGACATGGGTCACACCCTTTTCTTTTGTTACCCGTCAGATAACGTTGTTTATCTTTCTTAAAGGTTCCTAGATCTGAGTGTATTATTGCCGATGTGTGGGCCCTATAAATATATGCACTGATTCATTTGGACTGTACTACTTGAGGAAGGCTGATGTAGCCGAAACGTCGCAGTCCGGGAATAAATCCACATTGTGATTTGAAAAGGATGTGCTGCTGTCCATTTTTTTGATCTTATCTATAATACCTTGGTGACGGTAGGACAAGCCTGCACCCGCTTTTTAAGTGATAGTGCTGTTCCAATTTTTGACAAATCATATTTATAACCTTGGAAATTTTTTGCACAAAATTATTGACATTTTTGACAAGACTGTATTGAAGTGGATTATGGAAACACTATTTGAACCTGGTACTTTCAGCTATACCTCAGATGATGAGGACCGCATTTTGAAGGGTCTGGAGGTGGAGACTACTTTTTTGAGTGCACCATCCATTGCAGATCTTAAATTTAAATATGAGAACATGTCAAAGAAACTTTTAACTCTACAACTGCACCTATCAACACTATCTGAATATTACAAAGCCCGTATTATACCTAGGGGGTTACGTTCAAATATTAGACCTAACTTGATGGCAGGGGATCGTTTTTCTGTACGAAATTTTGTAAAATTTCGAATAAATATGGACTGGACATAATATTATTGAATATAGAGTTTATACAGCACGAATTAAAGAAATATCAATTGGATTTCTCTATAGTGGATACTACGCTGCAGGGCTTGTTGAAAATGGATGAATTGGTCGCTTTTAAAGAGTCTATTACAACGAGAGTAGCTAAATTATGTATTGACCTTGAGGAAGGAAAAAGAAGGAAATGGCTAAGAGATTCTGAGGACTATGCTAGCGGTAATATTTACAACTGGCAAAGAGATGGCGCAGGAAAATGGAAAAATAAAGGTTGTTCTTATGTGAATAATAAATGTAAATGTACATTATATTGTGGTATGTATACTAATGGTTTTGAGTTTAGATCCAAAGAAACCAGAAGACAAAGGAGAGGGGGAAGGAGACACAACCGGAAACAAAAAAGACAAGAAGGGGAAGGAAAGAATGCCAAAAAATCCCCGAAAAACTAGAAGGTAATTTGGTGGTGAATCTTTCAAAAAAGGTGTTAAATAAGAGTCACATTTCTTTATTGAATAAGGGGATAAGTTTTAGCCCAAATTCTTTTGCTGATTTTTTTTCAGCTTTCTCTGGATTTACAGCAATTTTATAGAAATCTTAAATTGAAGGAGTGGTTTAGTTCCAGAGAAACGGTACCTAAAGGCATTGGCAATTCTGATGATTTTTTTTTCAGTGACAAATTGTCTTAAAAGAAAGAGTAACTTTACTCCACCAACAGTATCTCCAGCAATTGAGGCATATATAGAAGCAGTAAATAATGATGTGGAAAATTTAAGGAAGGAGAATAAAAATAATAGAACATACATTAGACCAAACTTAAAACGGGATGAATCAGAGGCTTTGAAGGATCTTATGCATGATGACACAATAGTGATCAAGAAGGCGGACAAAGGTGGCGCAGTGGTCATTATGGATAGATCCAAATATATAGAAGAGATTAGGCGACAGTTGGGGGACCAGGAGGTCTACAAGAGGCTTGTGAAGGACCCTAAATTTGACATAGCAAGAAGTATAGCAGGGGTCCTACAAAAAGCTCTAGATAGGAGAATTATAACACAAGATTTGTTTGAATTTATGGTGATTGATGCTCCAACTACTCCTGTCCTGTATATCTTACCGAAAATTCACAAGTCTCTTGTAGATCCTCCTGGTCGCCCTATAGTTTCTGGATCAAACTCTATTCTTTCAAATATAGGGATTTTTTTAGACAAAATTTTGAATCCAGTGGCCAGTGAAGCAGAATCCTATATACAAGATACCACTGATTTTATCTGCAAATTACGAGAACTGTCAGTATTTGGTGAGGTGTACTTAGCGTCCTTTGACGTGGTATCATTGTACACGTCCATTAATCATGAGAGAGGTCTTAAAGCTGTTGAGAAAAAATTGGTGGATAGAAAGTTTACTAAAGATGAGAATCAACTAATTTTACAATTGTTAGAATTGGTTTTAAAAAATAATTACTTTCGTTTTGGAGATGATTTTTATTTGCAATGCAGAGGTACGGCAATGGGTGCCAATATGGCACCTGCTTATGCCAATATTGTAATGAGGGTCCTAGAGGAAGACGTCATCTATAACACTGATTTATTTGACCAGGTGGCTGTTTGGTGGAGATATATAGATGACGTCTTCCTCATATGGACAGGAACGGAAGACTCTTTATTGGAATTTTATAAACACCTTAATATGTTGGATGACACCATCAAGTTTACCCTTGTCTATTCCAAAAGTGAAATTCAATTTCTAGATGTCTTGGTAAAATATAATGATAACACTTTAAGTACAGAATTATTCAGAAAAGAAACAGATAAGAATGACTTGTTAACCTATGATAGTCATCATCCAAAAAACACTCGGGATGCTATCCCTTTTAGTCAAATGTTGAGGGTAAAACGGATAGTGAGTGATCCTGAAGTACAGGAAGAGTCACTTACCAATATGATTACAAGGTTTAACCTGAGGCAATACCCAAAGAAGCTACTCAAAGAGCAAAAAAGGAGAGTAGATCTAGTAGATAGAGAGTGTGCTTTAGATAGAGGCACAAATAAAAAAGATTCTGTACGTATACCCTTTTGACTTCTTTTTGCAATGAGAGCGGATTGATAGCCAAAATTATAAAGAAACACTGGGGGATGTTGACTAAATGTCTACCTCAAGTAGAGGCATTTAAGATGCCCCCGCTCTTGGCGTATAAGAGAAATCAAAATTTGGGTGATAAATTAATACACTCAGATCTAGGAACCTTTAAGAAAGATAAACAACGTTATCTGACGGGTAACAAAAGAAAAGGGTGTTACCCATGTCTTTCTTGCATAAATTGTAGACTCATGATCAAAGGCTCCTCTTTTGGACATCCTAGAAGCAATGAAATCTTTGAGATTAGGCATTATCTAACTTGCACATCGGAGTTTGTGGTATACTTATTAGAGTGCCCATGTCCCTTATGGTACGTGGGTGAAACTATATGGGATTTCAAAACGAGGATTAATCATCATAGGCACACTATAAGAAAAGAACGTAAGGATCTCCCAGTCTCTAAACATTTTTTTGAACGGGGCCATAATGAACATCAATTGAGGTTTAGAATAATAGATTTTATCCCCGTACAAAGAAGGGGGGGTGATAGGATCCGTCTCCTGAAAAAACGTGAATTGGAGTGGATCCACCGTTTGGGGACATTAAAACCCCAAGGGCTTAATGTTGAATATAGGTTAACTCAGGCGACATAAAGTTATCATTAAGTTAGACATGATATATAAAATGTCCCTTTTAGAATGTTAGGTTTTAATCAGATAGAGGTATAAACAGTCTGATTGACAAGTAGAAATATTGAATTTAAAAATAAATTTTTGTATGTTGTATGGTTTGATGTAAATTATTTGGTCATAATGTATCATTGAATATAATCTTTTTTCCTATTTTTTCCCATTTCTGCAGATTTGGCGATTCGATTGCGATCTTGTGAGGCTATGTGATGTAGACTTCATTATACCTATCGCTTAGTGCTGTCAATGTGGCCATTATATCATATTTTGTAATAATTGTTAATAAAGAGCACATCTAGTAACTAACTTCTGGAGTGGTCTGAATTAATAGGGTGAGGAGTACTAAACTAGAGTGTATATATTGGTCTTGCTTTGACTGGTGAAATGCTCCGAAGATCCCGAACGGGTGAGGGGTATCTGTGAGGATAATATACACTGCGTTTGTGATGAATAATATGATTCAAGTGCTCCGTAGACCCCTTATTCTGTATTATAAACAGAAAGACCACAATTAAATATTATTTTGGATGAGAGAAGTGCTCTTTGATATTTACAAATAGTTAATTCAGGTGTTGTCAGCGTTGCTATGGACAGTAATGGCCGCCGAGAATCTCGCATATGCATTGCGCACGCGCGGGAACTCGTGCGAGCTGGGAGCACGAGATTCCCGTTAGCGAAGCTTCGGGCATGCGCGAGACGCGGACGATAGCGCAACTGGGCATGCGTGAGCGTCCCACAGGGAGTTGCGGGCTGTACTGCGAGATGGTATGTGTGAGCTACAAACTGGCCTAATTTAGACTGTAATCATCGCGATTGTGTAAAATGGGTGTAGGAAATTAATATATTATTGCCAATTATGAGATTATGTAACATTTCAATCCGTTAATATTGAGTTTTAAATATAACTATTTTAACTACACATAAGCACTATATATGGCACTTTATGGTATGAAGGGTATCTTTTACTACTATTAACTACTGTATAAAAACAGTTCTTATAAATTTAATTGTATAATCACTATTAATTGTTATTGCCCCTGTGTGGGCCCTATAAATATATGCACTGATTCATTTGGACTGTACTGCTTGAGGAAGGCTGATGTAGCCGAAACGTCGCAGTCCGGGAATAAATCCACATTGTGATTTGAAAAGGATGTGCTGCTGTCCATTTTTTTGATCTCATACAGATATATAGATACAGATATATAGATATATAGATTATAATATATATATATATATATATATACAGATGTCATATTATATATATTGTATATTAATCTATATATATATATTGTATATTAATCTATATATATTGTATATTAATCTATATATATATATATATATATATATATATATATATATATATATATATATTGTATATTCAACCCCCAAAAAGTATTCACACACCCCCAAAAAGTATTCACCCCCCCCAAAAAGTATTCAACCCCCCACAAAAAGTATTCAACCCCCCCAAAAAAGTATTCACGCCCCCCCAAAAAGTATTCACACCCCTAAAAAGTATACAACCCCCCCAAAAAGTATTCAACTCCCCAAAAAGTATTCAACCCCCCAAAAAAGTATTCACACCCCCCCAAAAAGTATTCAACCCCCCCAAAAAGTATTCACTCCCCCCCAAAAAGTATTCAATCCCCCCCAAAAAGTATTCAACCCCCCCAACAAAGTATTCACACAGCCCCAAAAAGTATTCAACCCCCCCAAAAAGTATTCAAACCCCCCAAAAAAGTATTCCACCTCCCCAAAAAGTATTCACTCCCCCCAAAAAAGTATTCAACCCCCCCAAAAAGTATTTACACCCCCCCAAAAAGTATTCAACCCCCCCAAAAAAGTATTCAACCCCCCAAAAAAGTATTCAACCCCCCCAAAAAGTATTACAACACACCCCAAAAAGTATGTGTATGTATATATATATATATATATATAATATATATATATATACACACACACACACAACACATTCATATATATATATATATATATATATATATACACACAATAATAAATTGTAATATAATAATATACATAATTTATTTAAGTTAACAATTATATATAAAATATATTTTTTTGTTATATTTTTAGGATAAAATTTATATATAAAAATATATTGTATATAATAAAAATTATCAATATAAATATTACTACTTTGAGTATATTGCTATGCAGAATGTATATTTATTGCTTCCTTAAATAATATACTGTAGCTATTATTGCATACATTTTTCTGTACTGTGCTCAATATGAGCTCTGACAAACAAAAAAGTTCTGTTAGAGCTAAGAATGCAGTATTCAACCTCCCCCAAAAAGTATTCAACCCCCCCAAAAAGTATTCAACCCCCCCAAAAAGTATTACAACCCCCCAAAAAGTATTCAACCCCCCAAAAAAGTATTCACCCCCCCAAAAAGTATTCAACCCCCCCAAAAAGTATTCAACCCCCAAAAAGTATTCACACACCCCCAAAAAGTATTCACACCCCCCCAAAAAGTATTCAACCCCCCAAAAAAGTATTCAACCCCCCCAAAAGTATGTATATATATATATATATATATATATATATATATATATATTTATTATATAATTGCGAATGGGTTTTTTGCCCCTTCTGAGTCCACTCGCACTGCGAGTCAGCGTGGTCATGTGGATACGCCCGAAGCATTGGCCGCGCAGTTCTAAGGTGACTCGCTATGCCCGCGCAGCGGGCATGGCGAGTCACTTTAGCAGCGCGAAGCATTGGCCGCGAAGCGGCCATTGCGAGTCAGAGACTCGCTCTTCTAGAATCCCGATGCATGTGCATCGGGCACCCAGCTAGTATATATATATATATATATATATATAATATATATATATATATACACACTTCATATATATATATACATATATATATAATATATATATATATATATATATATATATATACACACATAATAAATTGTAATATATAATATACATAATTTATTTAAGTTAACAATATATATAAAATATATTTTTTTGATATATTTTTAGGATAAAATTTATATATAAAAATATATTGTATATAATAAAAATTATCCATATAAATATTACTACTTTGACTATATTGCTATGTATATTTATTGCTTCCTTAAATAATATACTGTAGCTATTATTGCATACATTTTTCTGTACTGTGCTCAATATGAGCTCTGACAAACAAAAAAGTTCTGTTAGAGCTAAGAATGCTGCATGCCAGCGCAAGAAGCGTGCGCAGGAAGATCCGGAAAAAAAAACGTCTCCGTTTGCTTAAGGTCAAGACGGCTTTGAATACAAGAATTGCAAAGGAGTCTGCTGAAGAAAGAAGCAGTCGGTTGGCCAAAAAAGCTGAGGCGGAATGTAAAAGACGCAAACAACAACAGGTGAAGGTGCAAGGAGAACCATCTACCTCTGATATGGCGTCAATATCTGTGTCTCCAACACTTTCTGAAACTCAACTGCCTTCAACATCTGGCACGGGTAAAGTGAAGGGCAAATGTTCTTCTAAAACAAGAGCAGACAAGATTGCTTCTGCTATGACAAGACACAAATTGGCTAAAGTCAAACGCTTACAAATTATGTCACCTACCTCAAAACAACGCCGTTTGGCCCATTTGGCTGCCTCACAGCGTCAACTACGCCAAAAAAAAACCCTCCGTAAGAAGTCTCCAGTCACTACTTCTTTTGTTGGATGTCTTGACAGTTCTACACAGCAACGCCTTATTTATGTAGGCATCTACAAAAAAGGTCAACTGTTGTTTACTTCACCTACGTCATCAATCCCTATTGGCTTTACTGATGACTATACCGGTATTTTAGAACATACCTGTGGGCCCATGAATATGTTATGTGAACATTGTCAAGCACAACATTTTGAAGCTGAAAGGCCATCTGATGGACAGTTCTCTCTTTGTTGTCACAAGGGCAAAGTTAAGGTACCATTACCTCAGTACCCTGACCTCTTCACAACTTTACTTAAAGGAGACAGCCCATATAGTAAAAATCTCATGGACAATATCAGGAGCATTAATAGTTCCTTTGCATTTGCTTCCATGGGTGCAAGTGTTTCTCAACCACCTGGACACGGTCCTTACTGTTTCCGGATTCACGGCCAAATTTACCATAGAACTGGAACTCTCCACCCCGCTGAAGGTCAAGTTCCAGCATATGCACAGCTGTATATTTTGGATAGTGCTACTGCTACTGAACAACGCCTACAGTCTCCAGAAAATCTCAAATGTAATCCAGCCTTGATGAGAATTATTGCTGAGCAATTGGAAGGTATTAATCCCTTTGTTTCAGCCTACAAAATACTACGGCACGTGGAGGAAGAAGAAGAACACAAAGCATTGGAACATGGCACAAACATGCCCAATATCATCATGGCAATTAAACAAGACAGACAGCAAGGCCCAAGACGGTATAAAACCCTACTGTCCATGAAGTCGCTGTCGTCTTTGAAAATGCTGATGGAGAGCCACCATTTAAGAGACATTTTAATACATCTAAAACCAGACCCAAAGAATCTGTTGGCCCCCAGAACACAGCAAAAAAGCATTTTACACAGTAATTTGGATGCATTACTGTATCCATTGTTTTTCCCTCATGGAGAGCAAGGGTGGCATGAAGCACTCAAGCAGCAAGGCCAAAATCCTCGCAGGGTGACACAACTGCAGTATTACTGTTATTTGCTGTCAGTACGGAAAGAATTCAATCCTGTCCTTAATGGTGGTAAACTGACACAGCAGTACTTGGTGGATGCCTATGTTAAAATCGAGGCAAATCGTTTAAATTATATACGCCAACATCAGAAGGATTTGAAAGTGGAAGATTATTGTCTCCTTCAGGAACATTTGCTGAGAAAATCCATAGAAAAACAAATCCTCATTGGCAAGACAGTAATTTTACCATCTTCCGTTGAGGGAAATCCCCGAAATATGCAGCAGCGGTATCAAGATGCCATGGGATTGTAACTAAATTTGGAAGACCAGATCTTTTTATAACGATGACCTGTAATCCAAAATGGAGTGAAATTGCAACCAATTTACAGCCATGGCAGCGTGCTGAACATCGACCGGATTTAGTGGCCCGTGTATTCAGGATTAAACTTGAAGCCCTTTTGAAAGATATTAATTGTGGATTATTTGGTAAGGTTTGTGCTATGGTTCATGTGATAGAATTTCAAAAGCGAGGCCTACCACATGCTCACATTCTAATTATTCTGGATTCCAACTCAAAACTAAGAACTGAGGTGGAAGTGGACAATACTGTTTGGGCTGAAATTCCTGATCCATCACATTACCCTGTGCTCCATCAAATTGTCATGCAACACATGATCCATGGCCCCTGTGGACAACACAATCCCAATTCTCCATGTATGGAGAATGGAAAGTGTAAAAAAGATTTTCCCAAACAGTTTCAAACAAAAACTGTTATACCTGAGGATGCATATCCAAGTTATCAAAGAAACGAAGGACCTTTTCCACACCATTCCAAGATGATTGATAATTCTTGGGTGGTTCCTTATAACCCTTTCCTTTTATTAAAATATAAGTGCCATATTAATGTGGAAGTATGTGCTTCCATTCAGAGCGTAAAATACCTCTTCAAATATGTGTACAAAGGTCATGATAAAGCCAATGTGGAAATTTGTGAAACCAACATCAGACACGATGAGACTCATAAATTCATGGATTCCAGATATGTCAGTGCACCAGAGGCAGCTTGGCGAATCTTTGCTTTCCCAATGCATAGACAATCTCACAGCATTATTCGTCTTGCAGTACATCTGCCTCATTCACAATCACTTTTGTTTCACGAGGGTGATTCTGTGGACAACATCACTTATTTAATGGACAGACAATCAACACTCATGGCCTACTTTGCCCTCAATGAGAATGATCCCAATGCTCATGAGTACTTATATCGTCAAATTCCTGAGCATTATGTTTGGAAAGAAGGTGCATGGGAAGTTAGAAGGAGAGGAGGTGCTTCACTTATTGGTAGACTCTACACTGTTAGTATTCAAGAACAAGAACGGTACTATTTAAGGCTGCTGTTACTCCATGTTAAAGGAGCTACACGTTTTGACAATCTTAAGACTGTTAAGGAAGTCACATACCCAACTTTTAAAGAGGCGGCATTAGCCCTTGGATTGCTCTTCGATGACACTGTTTGGAGAAAAACTTTATTGGATGCCTGTGTTCTCAACATGCCTGCACAGCTCCGTGACATGTTTGCATATATATGTGTCTTTGGTCCTCCTAATCATCCCCTGGAGTTGTGGCAAGAATTTAAACAACACTTTGTTCAAGATTACTGCTATGCCTATCACCCAGACACTGATGATTGTGAGCATTGTGAAGGATATGCCATGACTGATGTTGAACATGTTTTAAAATTTCATGCAAAACATTTTAATGATTTTAATCTACCATGCCCAAAAAGAAAACCACATATTCGTCCTCAATACAACAAAGAAGAAGAGTTACTAAGAGCACGTGAAATGAAAGTTACCTTAAATGATCAACAACGTTTGGCCTATACTGCAATCCATAAAGCTTTAGAGGATACAAGTGATAAGCCAAAGTGCTTTTTCATTGATGGTCCAGGTGGAAGTGGGAAAACATATCTCTATCATCTATTGATTCATGAACTGAGAGGAGAAGGAGAAGTTGTGTCACCTGCAGCCAGTACAGGGATTGCTGCTAATCTATTGCAAGGAGGAAGAACTATCCATTCACTGTATGGCATACCAATACCAATTAATGAGACATCCGTTTCAAGAATCAAAAATGATACTGATGTGGCCCAACATTTGAAGACTACCAAACTGTTCATCATCGATGAGTCTACTATGTTGTCAAAATACGCTTTGCATTTAATTGATCAATTATTACGGGATGTCATGACAACTGATGTCTCCAAGAAAAATAAATTACCCTTTGGAGGGAAAGTCATTGTTCTGGGAGGAGACTTTCGGCAGTGTCTTCCTATCATCTCTCATGGAACAAGGACAGACATCGTAGAGAGCTGCATTAAATATTCACGACAATGGCAGCTTTTCAATCAATTGCCGCTCATTAACAACATGCGCTCCATTGATTCTGATTATAGCAATTGGTTAATTCAACTGGGAAATGGAGAATTGTCCAATGATTACAACCTTGGTGATGATGTCATTGAGATCCCGCAAGACATGATCTGCACTGGCTCTTTAATCTTGGATATATTTGGTGAAAACATTGTCATTGATGTGAATAATGCCGAAAGTATTCAGAATGCTGCATCACATGCCATTCTTTGTCCCAAAAATGACGCTGTGGATTTGATCAATTCAAAAGTTATGGATTGTATTCCTGGAGAATACATTGAATATATGAGCGACGATTCCATTGATCCAGATGAGACGGAAAATACCGAACAATATCCAGTGGACTTTCTAAATTCACTAACACCAACAGGAATGCCTTCTCATCTCCTGAAATTAAAAGTTGGTACAATTGTAATGCTTTTGCGTAATTTTAACAGCAGAAAAGGACTTTGCAACGGGACTCGCATGATTGTTATTGCTTTGTTTGACAACATGATACAAGCAAAAGTAATTTCTGGCTCGGATGAAGGAAATGTAGTCTTCATTCCAAGAATTGATCTCTGTCCATCTGAGACTGGATTGCCTTTCAAACTAAGACGTCGACAATTTCCCGTGAAGCCTGCCTTTGCCATGACCATAAATAAATCACAAGGCCAAACATTGGAGAAAGTGGGGATTTATTTGCCAGAACCTGTTTTTGGTCATGGACAATTATATGTGGCTTTCTCACGTGTGAAGAGACGATGCAATGTGAAGGTGAAAGTGGTGGATTCATGTATTCAAGGCAAATTGGTGCCTAACAGTGAGAAAGTCTTCACCAAAAATATTGTCTATCGGAATATTTTGGGATGAACTTTTGCCTATTTTATTTTTTTACCTTTTCTATTTAAAAAAAAAAAAAAAAAAATTAGTTTAGTCTTTACATTTTAAGTTTATGTACATAGTTTATACAATATTTGTGGAAAAACACATTACAGATTTCATTGGAGATGTGTATCATTCTGATTTTCTCACAGGGTGATAGAAACCACTATTTAAAGCTCCAGTACTCTACGTGCCGAGAGATTTGATTCTTATTCTTTAAAGGGAGAGGTTTTTGTGAACAGCTAAGAGACGGGTGGGACGACTGTTCACACACATCTCATTAGCAAGGTGTGTTCCACATGTTTAGATAGATAGGGACAAACATAAATTATTAATTAGATTCTACCACGCCATTTTTCTTAGATTTTTTTCAATTTGTTGAGGAATATACTAAATTATAATAATTGATCATGAAGGACTCACCAACAACATACTTACAGTAATTTTCATAATTGCATATATGTAATTTGTACTTAACTTGCGGTTTGTGCAGACAACATAGTTGCAGCACTCTCATCCACATCAACTGCAGTCACCTGTGGTTAGTTAGTGGATGCATCTTATGCACCTGCTGAAGCTATGTTAACTCCATTTACCGTAGGTTAATTATAAGTTTTTTTGTTATTGCATGGATATTGCTGTAAGTCTGTAGCTGGTAACTCCTTCTGTATCAATTTACAAAATTTTATTATTTACATCACAATCCTCAAAAAATCTAAGAAAAATCCAGCTATAAAAAATATCTAAATTATATCAATTCGGATTTAGTTAAGAGTAGGACTCACCAGGCGTAAGGGCATCTTGACGCGATTGGTGAGCTGACACAAACTGGCTGATACACACATTAGTAATGTTAATTCATCAATTCAAACAATTGACACATTAAGAAGTATTGCTACTTTGTGTTCTAAGACCCTTACAACATAGTAGTTCAATTTTCCTTAAATGATATCAACCATACAAATATATGTAGTTGGTGTAAAGATGTCATTGGAATAATTGGATTATTATTTGAAAATCTTAAAAAAAATATAAAAATATTCTAGACACCCGATGCATTTGCATCGGGCTTACAGCTAGTATATATATATATATATATATATATATATACATTAGTTCACTCACGTTGACTGAACAAGTTCCATCAGTCACAGTATGTCAACTACATACATATTCTAGAATACCCAATGCGTTAGAATTGGGCCACCATCTATCTAGTACTCAATAACGGGCTGTCCTGTTGTGCCACTGATGCTAACTTTACATGTTAGGCTCACCATACAATTGCTTTTTATTATTTTTCGCTTTTTAGGATGCACCTGTGGGTAAAATCCTAGAGGGTTTTCTACGAGATGCCATACTGGAGTATCTGAAGAAAAATAACCTCATGACCCAATATCAACATGGGTTTACGAGGGACCGTTCCTGTCAAACTAATCTGATAAGCTTCTATGAAGAAGCAAGTTCTGGACTGGACCAAAGAAGTGCAGTGGACGTGGTGTATATGGACTTTTCAAAAGCTTTTGATACGGTGCCACACAAAAGGTTGATACATAAAATGAGAGCAATGGGGATAGGGGAAAATATGTGTAAGTGGGTTAAGAACTGGCTTAGTGATAGGAAACAATGGGGGGTCATTAATGGAACACACTCAGAATGGGTCACAGTTAACAGTGGGGTACCACAGGGGTCAGTGTTGGGCCCGCTTCTTTTTAATATATTTATTAATGACCTTGTAGGGGGCATACAGAGTAGAATCTCAATATTTGCAGATGACAATAAACTCTGCAGGGTAATCAATACAGAGGAGGACAATTTTATATTACATGAGGATTTATGTAAACTAGAGGGTTGGGCTGATAAATGGCAAATGAGCTTTAATGGGGATAAATGTAAGGTCATGCACTTGGGCAGAGGAAACAAAAGGTATAATTATGTGATTAATTATAAAACACAAGGCAAAACGGTCACTGAAAAAGACCTGGGTGTATGGGTAGATGACAAACTCACATTTAGTGGCCAGTGTCAGGCAGCTGCTGCAAAGGCAAATAAAATAATGGGATGCATTAAAAGAGGCATAGATGCTCATGAGGAGAACATCATTTTACCTCTATACAAGTCACTAGTGCGACCACACTTAGAATACTGTGTACAATTCTGGTCTCCGGTGTATAAGACAGACATAGCTGAACTAGAGCGGGTCCAGAGAAGAGCGACCAAGGTTATTAGAGGACTGAGGGGTCTGCAATACCAAGACAGGTTATTAAACTTGGGGTTATTTAGCTTGGAAAAACGAAGGCTTAGGGGTGATCTTATAATAATGTATAAATATATGAGGGGACAGTAAAGAGAACTTTCTAATGATCTGTTTACTCTTAGGCCTGAGACGGGAACAAGGGGGCATCCTCTACGTCTGGAGGAAAGAAGGTTTAATCATAATCACAGACGTGGATTCTTTACTGTAAGAGCAGTGAGACTATGGAACTCTCTGCCACATGATGTTGTAATGAGTGACTCACTACTAACATTTAAGAAGGGCCTGGATGCCTTTCTTGAAAACTATAATATTACCAGTTATATATACTAGATTCTTTGATAGGGCGTTGATCCAGGGAATTAGTCTGATTGCCATATCTGGAGTCAGGAAGGAATTTTTTCCCCCAATGTGGAGCTAGTGTTGCCACATGGTTTTTTTTTGCCTTCCTCTGGATCAACATGTTAGGCTATGGGTTGAACTAAATGGACTTAAAGTCTTCCTTCAACCTTAAAAACTATGTTACTATGTTACCTGAATATAACATGCACCCCCAAATTTGGTGAAAGAAAAGGGAAAAAAAATAATTTTTAATGTTAAATAAATGGGGTCCTTCTTATAATGTCAGTGTCCGTCTTAGGCTGTGTTCACGCATTGCGCTTTTCTTGCGCTTTTTTCAGCGTTTTGCACCTGCGGAAAAATGCCCTATAAAAAAACGCGGTGCATTCACACACTGCGTTTTTTTACGGGGCTACTTGTTCAGTGATGTTACAGAGGGGAGGAAGAATCCTCTTCCTCCTCCCTTGTGTGACATCTGTCACAGCCTCATTTGATTTCGCAGTGCATTATACACTGCGAAATCAACTGTAAAATAATGACAAATGTATTAACAATAATAAAGATTGATAACGCGACTGAATGTACAAGGGTTTGCACTTTTATCTGTACCCACCTTTGCATATTGTATATGATAATGTTTTCTCCTGTTTACCTACCGGCCCAATTGTTGTCCAGTAAGACCTATACTCAATAACGGGCTGTCCTGTTGTGCCACTGATGCTAACTTTACATGTTAGGCTCACCATACAATTGCTTTTTATTATGTTCTTAGTTATTAAGGTTGGCCAGGCAATACAGTGGAGGACACCTGGACCTGGTGTCTCAACCCAAGTTCCCAGCTAGGGAAAATGGGGAGGATGTCTGTTGATCCCATGCTTCCTGCCCCAAATCCTGCACCCGACCTGTTACCTGATGAGGTCTTCTTTTCATCCAAGTCCCATCAGTAAAATGGAAGGAATAGTGGTGTGCAGGGGGTCTCTCAACTTTAACCCAGCACCCCAACCGTGGGGAGCTGAGGAAGGAGGGGGATCGTCTCTGCCGGTTTTAGTTTCCATCTGTCTTGCTGCTTGCGGTGGGGACATGAAGCATTACTGTGACCCAGAGCCCCATGTGTGGGGACTGGGGAGGAATGCAGGCCTCAGAACCCGACAAGTCTGGAAATCGCTTCAACCCTGCGCCTCCAACAGTGGAGGGCCGAGGAAGGAATAGCCCTTAGCAGACAAAATAGCTCGACCCAGAGTTCCAACTGTGGGGTCTGGGGAGGTATCTGTGGTCGACATGTCCCTTCAAAAAATAAAAATGCAGCTTCAAAAAGTAAAAATAATGGAGAGAGTAAGAACGTGTGCTTCCTTCAGACACTAAGCAAAAACTGGTGAGGCAGTGCCTGTTCCAGGGGTGTATACTGCAGAGGAAAAGCAACTTAACTCTTTTGCAGATTCTGCTTAATGTCGCCTCCTAGTGGATAGCAGCATAACACCCACGGTCCTGTCTCCCCCAATGAGGCGAAGGAGAAATAACAACCACTTTATTTAGTCTTTCCAGCGGTGTCCTCTGTGTCTCCCTTCTTGCCTCTGTGCCCGCACTTCCTGATTCGGTTAAGGGAGCCAGTCATGTGATCGGGCGTGCAGAGATGATGTCACTCTCCTGTGACGATCACATGACCGGCTCCCCGAGAAGAATTAGAAAGTGCGTGTGCAGCGGCAAGGAGGGAGACACTGAGGAACACTGCTGGAAAGGGTAAGTAACGTGGTTATTTTATTATGGGCAGCAGCATGAGAGGGTCCATATCCAGCATGTGGGGGGGGAAGGAAAGGTATATGCCATCACAAGGGGGTTGCAGGCAATGCAATATGCACCGCTCCCCCAGTCAATTCCCATGGTGTGATTTCAGCACCGAGGTGGTGGACAGCGGGTGCGGTGCATATTATTTGAGGCTAATGAGCGGCTCACGTGACCTCCCTCTGCCTCCTGCAGCCAGCTCGTCCCAGCCCCGGACACCGCTCCAAAGCCACCTCCACCCTCCCGAGCAGAAAATGATCTGTACATTCAGATTAAAAAACGCACCCCACACTTCCCCCAAAAATTGGGAGAACAAAAGTGTGTTTTATAATCCGAAAAATATAGTACTTGTTCCTAATTATTAGCCCATCTAAGTTGGCCTTAAGTCCGTACCAGAAAAAGTTGTGTTATTACCAAATTAATGATCGGGATACTCTTGTTCACTGTCCCATCACATGGAACAGTAGAGAGGTAATCTGAAAGTGTTTCTGTACATTTTCTGCTGTTGTAGACAGCATGAAAGATTGAAGTTTTTACCTGCTGCCTTTATCACATGAAGACTTGCTGAGAGATATAATTTTCAATATCCTTGTATGCGAAAAGTTGATTTAATTAAACGTGGCAAAAAGTATGCATACATTCTGTAGCATTTTCAAGCATATATGTTGATTTTAATAATATGATTTCAAGTGAAATATGCCTCATGCTTTATATTCTCCATCATACTAAAGAGTTATCTCAGGCTGTAACCCAATTTATTAAACATAACTTTTTTTATACATTACTTACGTGCTGTCGCCTTATACTGCCACGTGGCTTAGGAATGGGTTTTGAGGGTCGAGAGATGGCATCACGATGATGTGATTTTTGTGCCTGTATTGCCAGTTGATATGCAACCTCAAAAGCCTGACCTAGTGTAAGAATTATTTCATAGGCCTGGTTCTGTAGAAATGGGGAAAAAAAAACATTTTGATGTCACTCAGAGTACAGGTTTGAATATTTATCATAAAATATGTCATAGTTTAATTAATTTATAACCCCTAAGAACCACATATACCACTTGGAGAACTATTTGTTTTGTGCCTTAAATAGGTTTCTCCAACAGATAAAAAGGTGTTCATGAATTGATGTCCCTTAGGTCCTGTTCTACCCTGTTTCCCCAACAATAAGACAGTGTCTCATATTAATTTTTGCTCCCAAAGATGCGCCACGTCTTATTTTCAAGGGGTGTCTTATTTTTCCATGAAGAAGAATTCACATTTATTGTTGAACAAAAAAAATTAACATTTATTATATACTGTACGGCAGTTATCACAAACCAGCATAACCAGACAAACTGTGAATCTTATAAAGGATTTCTTGTTACTACAATTATTTCCATGTACAACCCAATACAATATCCCCATCACTCCCTTGCAGCCCCAAATATGCTATCCCTTGCAGCAGCCCCAATACCGCATGGTATCCCCATCATCCCCCAATACGGTATTCCCCACCATGGTACCGGTACCTGCAAAAGGAAATAAAAATGCATATACTCACCGGTCCACGCTGTACGGTATTGCGTGCAGTGCTGTGAGTTCTACTGCCGTAGATGTACGGTAAGTCATTCAGAAGCCAGTAGCCGAGGGCTAATCAGAGGCCAGCAGCCGCCGGCCAGTCAGATCCCTGCATGTGACGTCATACGCCTCTGATTGGCCTACGGCTGCTGGCTCGATTGGCCAGCGGCTTAACGTTTGGGAATGGCAGCATGGAAATAAACACAGAGCAGCACCTGGAAGACCGTACAGTGGCAGGCACCGGACTAAGACAGGATGTGTCGCAGCTGCATGCTTTGGTTGGCCGGCATGCTTTTCATCAAAAACTGGTATGCCTTATTTTCAGGAGGAGTTTTTTTTGGGGAAACATGGTAGGTATTTTCTATTATTCCAGTGTATTGAGGGAAAATGTCATGCTAACACGTCGAGGTGAAGGGGCATAGTCTTACTGTGGCCTGAACCAGGCTTACCTAGAGAGGCGTGACTAAGTGCCTACCCAGACTTCAAAAGAATATCGGAAGGCGAGTGTCAAGAAAATATGATTTCTTGTCATTGTTTTAAAATGTTTGAAAAGACAGACAGATATTTTCCCCTTCTCTGCCCTGTTTGTTTGTTCGTAAGGAAGATACATAGATCTTTGCTTTGCTTCCCCAAGTCAGGAATTTTTACAAATAACCATAAAACTCTTGAGCTGAGCAGAATTCAGGTAGTCTAAATCTGGTTTTGTCCGTGATATCCCTTTGTCTTAACTTACAGTCTTGTTAATGTCAAATTTCATAAGACCCGTTCACGGCGCATTCATAAATCATGTTTTTGGGATGTTTACCTTTTTTCAGTTATGATGGTTTATCTCTTATATTGCGGAAACAATCAGAAACCTGGGAAATGGGTTCTGACCTTCTGAACATCATATATATATATATATATATATATATATATATATATCATATTTGATATCAATCTTCGTGTAAATTTCCAAGGGAAAACAGGATGTTCATGGTTTTGATGCGGCAGTGGCCCAACCAAAGATATGAAAATGGAGGTTTCTGGAGAATTGGGAAAGAGGTGGGTTTCAGAGATCCAGCCCACCAGGAAGGTGCACACAAGTGGAAGTTCCTAGATTTTACGCCCCATTACATAAAACCAGAGCGTCCATTTTGGCTTCATTCCACCCTGGGACGCCAGATGCAGCACCACATTATTGCTGCGTGGAGGAATCATAACATTTCTGGAAAGCCGCCCCCCCACCCCCACTGAATCTGGGATCGTCAAGGTGTGGCGCAGGTTTTGCAATTTCTCAATTATACCCTTTTATTTTAATAACTGTTTTATGCATATATGTACATTTTCTCTTTTCTAATATCTTGTATATCTTTTTGTAAACACTGCCAACTTTCTGGAGTAAACCATCATTTACTTTAGTTTCATTCTGTTTTATGACAAGCTGACACGCATCCCCGCTATTTACACATTACCAGACAGGTTACTGATCCACCTGAAAGAGATCGGTGGTGGCAGCATAATTTTTGTATTCATGTGATATTGTGGGCCTGAGGGTGACTGGATCTAAATATATATACGTTCCTGGCAGGAACTGTTGGTATATATACATCCCGTCACATCACGTGCCACAGTACACGACAAGACAAAGTAGAGCAGCTGGGCTCCTTGTCTTATCCTCTGGCGATACCTGGTTTGGCCAGCAGGATAAGGGGCACCAGAGAGCTACAGGTCCTGACAAAGTTTTCATGACAGTGAGGTTGGACATTGCCGACGATAGGCACCAGGTATCACTGTAGGGCAGTCCTTGGTTGTCAAGCTCTACCCAGAGGCTGAATGGCGCACGGCAAGAAGGATGGGTTGGGAAGCACTGCCTGTAGGGAACCACAGGTAGGACAAACCCTGTCACTTAACCTGAGTAACCCTGAGCTCCCTGCAGTTCTTAGATGGGTTATTTCACCCTGTGGTGTGATCACATGCCTATCCCTGTGTTACCCAAATCACAATTCTATTTAGTGATCACGGCAGCAGGAACACTAGTCCTGCTTTCTGATGACACAAAGTGAAAACGACAAACGGGGGTTAAAAACTAAATTCACTTAACATGCATCACAAAACAGCTGAGTGTAAAAAAGGAGATGGAAAGGGGAATAAATCAAAAGGAAGACAATGAAAAAAAACACACACATACTTCCAAGCAGCAATATCCAGGATCAAGTCCAAAATGATCTCTCTTTTCATGGTTCAAAATTCAACGTCAGGACCATGGAATTGCAAGCTATGAATGGCAACTAGTAAGGCAGAGTGGTGAGTACTTATACAATTGTGTTCAAAATAATAGCAGTGTGTTTAAAAACATGAGTTAAGCCCAAAAGCTTTACAATAGTTTTGACTTCCATGTATTGGGAATATTGCCACCCTGTTTTCTAAATGAAAGCATGAAAATAAACATATATAATTTTGAAATACTTTACATAAAAAAATTATTACTGGGCTGTTCAAAAAATATTGTCTGCATTTGTCTTTACAAGCTCAAAGTATGTACTTTTTTTTTTAGTATTTTTTTTAGCATTCCTGTGAATCACTAACCTAATACTTAGTTCTATAATCACAGATTTTTTTTTTTTTTTTAGAACTGCTTCACATCTATGTTGCATAAAGTAAACCAACTTCTGGCACCACGTCAACTATTGTTCCAGCCGAGGATGCTTTGACTGCACCCTTCAACTTACATTTGTTGGCTTTTCCCCAGAAATGGCATTTATGATGTCAACCCACAAGCGTTCTATTGAATTAAGGTCTGGGGAATGGGCTGGAAAGTCCATAACCTCAATTTTGTTGGAACTAGATTGTGCTCGTTTCCTGGTGCGTTTAGGGTCATTGTCTTGTTGAACCACCCATTTCAAGGGCATTTCCTTTTTAGCTTAAGGCAACATGAACTCTTCAAGCATTTTGATATATGCAAACTGGTCCATGATCTCTGGTATGCGGTCAATAGACCCAACACCATCTTAAGAGAAACATGTCCATATCGTGATGCTTGCACCACCATGGTTCACTGTCTTCAGAGTATAGGGTCTTGAATTCAGAGTTTGAAAGTCATCAGACAAATTGTCTGCCAATCCACAATATGTTTCTCCATTTCTCTTTAGGCCAGTTGACGTTATTTGGCAAAATGTATCAGCTTCAGTACATGTCATTTTTATAACAGTGATGCAATAATAAATGTGGTATATAGAAATGAGCGCTAGGGATAATGGAACAAGCCGAACGCTTTTGTAGACATTACCTATAGGTTTATTTCGATAAACACAGTACAGGTCCTTCTCCCACAACGCGTTTCGACGCTACATGCGTCTTCCTCAAGTGGATACTGGACCTCTATCAGACTTCCCTTATATCCTATGTCTGTACTAATCATTGTACATGGGAGTGTGTTTTTTTTTTTTTTCTTCTCCTTCCACACCCTGTTAACCTAATCTTCTGTGTAAACCTAAATAACCTTACCTGCCATATAGTCTATATTATTAAATATCTATAGTTCATGCTTAAAATCCTTTGAATTACATCAAAGATACATTATAATCACATTAAAATTACATTAAAAATATATTAAACCAAATATTAAAATAAATCATAAAAAAATCTCACCTACTTGCAGCTAATCTAGTTGTGCAGAGGGCACAACCAACTTAGGTGAGTGATACGTACAGTGTAACGGGAATTTATACCCCTAAATTTGCAGTGTGGCGCAACCATCTATTTTGATTTTTATAACAGTGGGACTTTGCGGGGACTTCTTGCTAATAGATTAGCATCACACAGGCGTGTTCTGTCACAGTACTCACAGGTAACTTGGGTTTGTCTTTGACCATCCCGGAGCTGATCATTGGCTGAGACTTTGCCATTCTGGCTATTCTTTGATCCATGTGAATGGTAGTCTTCCATTTTTTCCACATCTCTCTGGTTTTGGTTTCCATTTTAGAGAATTGGAGATCATTTTAGCTGTATAGCACATCATTGTCTGCAATTCTTTTCAAGTTTTACCCTCTCCTATCAACTTTTTAATCAAAGTACACTTTTCTTCTTAATGTCTTGAATGACTCATTTGTCAGGTTTTCAAGGAGAAATGCATGTATAATGTACTGGCTTCACCCTTAAAAAAAAGGCCACCTGATTCACACCTGTTTCTTTACAGAATCATTGACTTCCCTAATTGTTCTTCACACTGCTATTATTTTGAAAACCCCCATTTTCAATTATTTAATTATACAGACTCAAAAACATGCAGATTATGAATGCTGAGTCTGTTGATTTTCTAAGAATCTACTGCACCAACTGGTAAATTGTTTGACATGTGGTAATATAATTTATACCAAAAACCGTGAATAATCTGGTTAAGGTCCAGTCACACATGCAGCGATCCCGACAGCGATAACGACCTGCGGGGATCGCTGGAGCATCGTTACCTAGTCGCTGGGGAGCTGTCAAACAGGCAGATCTCCCCAGTGACCAGGGACCTGGGAGCCACCTCCCACATCGGTGGAAGCGAAGTTACCAGCATCCTCCCTGCTTAGGTCAGCTTGTAAGCAGGGAAGAAGCTAGTAACTATGATAAACACCGGGTATCCAGTCAGCGTGCGCTGCCTGGATACCCGGTGTTTACCATGGTTACCAGCCTGTGAGGTCACTGATCGCTGGTCTCTTGCCGTCACCTGCAGAGATGCGTGCAGACCAGCCGGAGACCAACGATCAAAAAATGGTCCTGAGCTCTTTGCAGCGATCAGCGACCTCACAGCAGGGGCCTGATCGCTGCTAGATGTCACACATAGCGACATCACAAAACCTGTGACGTTACAACGATCTCGCTAATGATCTCGTTATGTGTGATTGGGGCTTTAGTCATATTGGACTGCTATTGGACTTTGAACACTACTGTACTGTACTGGAGGTGAGTGGAGAAATCAGAACAGATGAGACAACTCAGGATGGAAAGCCAAGAAAGACAAGGAAATGCTGAACTCTAGCAGTGCCACTTCATGGAAAGTCTGCAAAGCTAACTTGAAGGCAAAGCAGATCCAAACAGTGCAGGTGTATGTGCAGCCACACGTTGGGACCTTCTTATCCCTGGAATAGGGGAGACCTCTGTCACGATTCTCCCATGACAACAGGAAGCACAAATGTGGACCATGTAGGCAATGGAAGGTTAACTCATCAGAGCCTTGGATTGCATCATAGGGCATCAACAGACTGACAGAAGGAGTCTCCTCACATTGTCAAACAATTTAGAAGGTGTTATCATTAATGATGAGTGAACCCGAACTGTAACGGTTGGGGTCCGCACCAGATATCTAGTGTCTATGCTCGGACGCCGAACACTGAATTCTCAGGGAAGTCCATGTTACTCTTCGGGTTCAGCTGCCGGGTTAAAGCTTGTTGAAATGCTGCAGCACAGCCAATCAGCAAGCTTTACCCATGCAAAATGGGGATTAAATGAGAAAAACTATATTTACTGGTTTCCACACTGCTGTCACTGCTCCACTTATTAAACCTTATACATATTCGCTGCTTCCCCTATCCAACCTCGGTGGCGGTGTTTGTGATTGGTTGCCTTAGGGTATCTTTACACGCGGCAACTTTTCTAGGAATTTCACTGGCAACTTACTGGTTGCAGTGAAATTATGGACACATTGTTCTATCTTGTTGCTGTGTACAAATGGGACAATGTCTCCATGATGTCACTGCAACCAGTAAGTTGCCAGTGAAATTCCTAGAAACGTTGCCGCATGTAAAGGTACCTTTACACACACTAGTGTAAAAATAAATAAATTGGAAAAAATAGCATGGGATCCCCTGTATTTTTATCCTCAGCGCAGATAAAGCCGACAGCTGGAGGCTGCAGCCAGCAGCCCTGTGCTTTATCTTGGCTGGGTAGCACAATGCGGGGGACCACACGCCGGGATTTTAACACATTCACCCCCAGGGCGATTTTCAGCTTTCACCTTCCCCTTTTTCAAGAGCAATATCTTTTATATTTTTCTATCAATATAGACATATGAGGGCTTGTTTTTTGTGGGTCGAGTTGTACTTTTGGAATAAATAATTTATTTTATCATGCAATGTACAGAAAAACGGCAAAAAGTCCAACTGCGATGAAATTGCAAAAACAGTGCAATTACACTTTTTTTTTTTTATTATTATTCACTATGCTCACTAAATGGTAAAACTGCCGTGTTAGTATAATGCCTCAGGTCCGTACGAGTTCTTAGATAACAAAAATGTATACTTTTTACTGTTATCTAAGTGGTGAAAAGACCCTACATTTTTGAAAAGTAAAAGAATTGCACTTTTGATATTTTCCGTGACCCATATCATATAGTCCTGATTTTTAGGGATTCGGGGCTGTGTGACTAATTATTTTTTGTGTCGAGCTGTTTGTAATGATACCATTTTTTGGCAGATGTGCTGTTTTGATAGCCTGTTATTGCAATTTATTGTAATGTTTTGGCGACTAAAAAAACGCAAGTTTGTCATTTGGACTTATTCTTCCGTTATGCAGTTTACAGATCTGGTTAATTGATTTAATATTTTGATAGATCGGGGCATTTCTGAAAGTGATGTAATCAAATGTGAATTTTCTTTTTTTAAGTTTTATTTTATTTTCAGGTCCGTCATCTGTAATGGAAATATGGAGGGGTTTCCATTTTAATAGTAGCACAAAGTATATGGAAAAGTGCTATGGCTCCTAGCTCTCTAAAAAGAAAACCTGCAAAACTTGCACTCCCAAATTCCAATTCTCCTCTCCCTTCTGAGCCCCACAAAGTCTAAACCACAGTAAATGTCCACGTTTGGCATTGTTAAGGTACCGTCACACGGGGCTGGGGATGTCGTCGGCGACTGGTGGGGGGCGTGCACGTTTTTGGCGCCCCACCAGCATCGCCGTCCCCCATTTAAATGGGGTGACATCTCCAGCCCCGCGCCGGTGAGCTGACAGGTGTCTGAAAACCCCAGCGGTGATGCCGGACAATGCCTGACAGGTCGCCGGCGGCCGGTTACATGGGGCGATGTGCACTGCTCTGAAACCAGGCGACCTCCCGGCGGCGCCGACATCACCCCTTTCCATGAGGCGACGTAGGGGCGAAGTCGCCGCCGATAGGCCACGCCCCTACGTCGCCGATGTAATTGGTGGCGATGTGTGACGGGGCCTTTATAGTGATGAAGCCTGCTTAATTTACAGGGTGTGTTTCTCCAGAAGCACAAGCTGGGCACAATGTACGAGAACTACAATGTACTGGGCACTATAAGGGCTTATTTGCAATTTTGAATAATGCAAAATCCACTGCGCTTGATTCCATGGGTGTTTTTCATAGATAAAATCAACACTACAGCCATAGATGAATTCCCAGAGGGGTGTAATTTCCAAAATGTGATCACTTGAGGGGTTTTGTGCTGTTCTGGCACTTAGGGGCTCTGCAAATAAAGTCCGCAAACGCTATAGGAAAATCTATGCTTAAAAAAAAAATCAAATGGAGCTCCTTCTCTCTCGAGTCCCGCTGTGCACCCAAACAGTCGTTTTCCACCACATATGGAGTATCCTCGTACTCAGGAGAAATTGCACAATAAATTTATCCTGCTATCTTTGGGAAAATGAAAATATTTGCAACTAGCTGGGTGGCCGATGCACATGCATCGGGATTCTAGCAGAGCGCGTCTCTGACTCGCAATGGCTGCTTCGCGGCCAATGCTTCGCGCTGCTAAGGCGACTCGCCATGCCCGCTGCGCGGGCATAGCGAGTCGCCAAAACCCATTCGTGATTATATAATAGATTAAAACATCATGTTCTTTGGGAAAAATCTACTCTTATGATTTTCATGTTTCTATGTTGTAAAATTATGTGACACACTTGTGGGTTCAAGGAGCTCACTACACATCTAGAACCTTGCTGGGGGGGGATGTCTAGTTTCCAGAATACTGCAAAAATAAGAGGGTGGGGGAAAGAGGCGCAATAGTGCCCTATCACTAGTGACACTAAAAAGCAATAGAGTGGTGCTGAGGAGCCACTCACCTGATTCAGTTGTGATCCCCACAACTGGTTTGAAAGCGTTAAGAAGATAATCTGAGCTGCTGCAGGACCTCCACCGACCACTAATCAGTGGTAGTATCCAAAGAGATGACGGGAGTGCAGGTGTATCACGGTCCGCGCTGCTCCAATATAAAAAAACTCACCAAAGAGTCAGATATAATCATCAGTCAGATTTCCATCCTTTTATTACTCCTTCCAATGCGTTTCGGCGCCCCACCTGGCGCCTTCCTCAGGGATATTTTTTTTTTATATTGGAGCAGCGCGGACCGTGATACACCTGCACTCCCATCATCTCTTTAGTTTCCAGAATAGGGTCATTTGTGGGGGAATTCTATCGTTTAGGTACATCAAGGGCTAACCAATGTGACACAACACTCTGATATATGAGACAAGTATGAGTGTGTGTCTGGGTTACAATAGGTATCCAGTTTTCAGAATAGGTGATTATGGAAGTCATGCTGCCCATATGCTACCATCTTAGAGCATTATGCTATGATCATGAAGATTTAACTTTGTGACAAGCAACATATTGGAGAACCTGGAAATGTTATACTATAACAAACCTAAGGTTGTTGTCATCAGTAACAACAATCTTGAAGCACTGTGCTGTCGTCAGAATACAAGCTAGTATCAAACAAACCTTGGGTCCGTGCAAAAAAACCTAAGGTTGATGTAATCAGTAACAAAAAACCTTGAAGCACTGTGCTGTTGTCAGACAACAACCTACTGCACAATTGCAAGATACTGATGATCTGGCTTAAACATATTGCACAAGATGTGATAGGGGAGGATGTGGGAGCGGTGTATAAAAAAGGGGACCCTGTTCCAGAAGATATCGTGGACGCACAGTTTCTGTGATGACATGACCAGAGTATTTCCTTCTCTGTAACACTGTGGTCCCTCCGGTGGAGAAGTGATGTTACAATACTTAGTGATGTATTGATGCTTATTTCTCAATATACTATGATTCACCATAATTGTATGATTTACATGAACTGAATTATAAAAACAGGGTAATATTATATATATCTGCCATTCCATACTTGAGCATTATCCTGATGCAATCTAAGTAAATTGTTACAGTATTGTTTTACCATAAAACTGTATTCAGTGTGCCTAATTCGTATATTAGTGAACTCTACTTAAGTAAGGGTGTATCCGCCCTGTCACTCTGACGTGGTAAAACAAATTGGCGTAGTCGGCAGGATTATGAGTATCTGGAAGGGTGCATTTGTGTGGTATATTGGACGAAGGTGAATGTTATGTAATTTTCCCCCCTTATTGGGCACCAATCCAGATCTTCATAATTCCAAAACTATAAAAGTTTTAAAGAAAATTGTTTATGAGATATAATCCTCACATCCTTACTTATTTTTTAGTAAGAGAATAATTTGTTGGCACTAGGCCAAAATTTTCGGCTTTATGGCACAGTCAGAGTAAAAAAAATGTTTAAGAAAGGGAAAAAGAAAGCGGATGGTTGTGTGGAGATACTTGGCTGGACCAGGTACTGGAATGCAGTACTAGATTGCTCCGTGATAAGCTAGAACATTATCAAAACATTGCAGAAAAGGCTGCTGTAAAGATAGCTCAAAATAAGTATTAAAAAAAACCCGCAGAGGTAGAATTAACAAAGAAAAGGTGCATAAAAGTATTGCATCAGCCTCTGTAGCCTGGGACCCGGCTCATTGGGATGGGGTGTGTGGGATACCACCTCCTCTGATGAGGACTGGGAATATTCCCCAGATGCTACTATTAATCCACCCAGTAGGATTACTGCAAAATCCATTAAAAAGAGATCTGAAAGAACAGAATATAAAACAACACGAGTCCAAGCATGGGACGGTGGGGGAAATCCTCAATATGATGAGGATGGACAGCCCATCTGGGTAGAAGACATAAAACCTCACATCCGTAGTCGAGTAACTGTGGAAGATTTTTCCCAAAATTAGATAGATGATATTTTAAAACGCTTTTGGACAGTGATATAGCTTGGCTGGTCAGAATACATGATCAGGGAGGAAATGGAGTACAATTGGATGGGGGAAATGTAACAAAGTTTATCACTTTGTCCAAAGATCCCACCGTAGTGAGACATATCTAAATTCACTTTTAGAGGGGGAAAAAGGATCCCATAGTTTAGCGACTATTATTGCAGCAGCAATAATGGGCAAATATGTTACCGAAGCAGACATACCCCTTAATGAAAAACCTTGGTTTACATTAAGGAATGGTGTCGATCGCCTAAAAGAAGAGGCGATACAGGCAGCTATTGGGGTTTTAGCTACAGAAGAGGATTATCTTCAGCATCCTTTGACTGCCAGCATGAGAAGCAGGATTGTGAAAGCTGCTCCTCCAGCTTATAAGGCTATGGTGTTGACCTTAATGGTAGCACTCACAGGTGAAAGTTGTAGTACTGTTATTATACGTATGAGAGAGTTGCAAGATATGGGGGATTTGGGATCCGTTAAATCAAATATTAATGCCCCCAGTCACCCAGGCAACTCTAAACCTGTTGATCCTGATTGGAAGAATGCTTCTAATAATAATAATCCTTTGGAAGACTCAAGGTTGTCTAAAAAAAAAAAGAGATATTTCAGACTTTAATAAAGGCTGGGATATCCAAAGAGTCTATTGATGGGAAAGAAATTGAAGAATTGTGGAAACTATACAAAAACAAGGTCCTTTCTGCCAAAAAGATTGATACAAAATCTACAACCAAAACCGAAGGGATTAATGAGTCAAAAACAGAAAAAACTAAGGAAGTCATCAAGTCCAAAAAGGTCGCTTGGGATGACTTTCAACAATTTTATCCATGTAATGAGTTGGCTGATGCTGTAGCCACTCGAGTGATAGAACGAGTGGGGAAGAGTGTGGCAGCATCTGCCCCTCCTCATGAGCTAAAGTCTGAATCAGATAGTGATGTATAGGTATCAAGCCAAGCCCCTGTTTGTTTGGCTAAAAAGGGACGAATGTCACTATGTAAACTTGCAAATTCATTGGAAAGGGGGGAATGTTCAAAGAGTTCCCGCTTTAATTGATACAGGGGCGGAGGCTGCTTTGATTTATGGAAATCTACAGAAGTATAAAGGCCCCAAGATTAAAATTGCTGGGATTAGGAGGAAAAGTGACAGTGGGTGTACAAACCCAAGTTGCTTTAAAAATAGGGAATTTGCCTATCAGAAAATACAGTGTGTTGGTTGTCCCTATTCCTGAATATATCTTGGGAATAGATATATTAAAGGGAATGGCCCTACATCTGAAAAAGGAAAACTTTCCTTCGGGGTCCAAAAACAGGATCTGGTACATTGTAACACAGCAATGGTGGGTAAAGTTAAAATGCTGCCAATTCATGTTTCCCCAGCCACTAAAATGGTATCTATGAAACTATACAGGATCTCAGGGGGTCATAAAAAATTGGGGGAAAAAAAAAATCTAAGAATTGGTGGGAGTAGGAGGAATGCATCCTACAACCACTGCATGGAATAACCCAATTTGGCCGGTAAAAAAAATGATGGATCATGGAGAATGACAGTGGATTATAGGGAGTTGAATAAGCATACTCCTCCTTGATCGCTGCTGTTCCTGATACTATCACAATTGTTGAAAAAGTCATGATAGTACTTGGTATGCTGTAATAGATTTAGCCAATGCCTTTTTCACAATACCCTTGGGAAATTCTTGAAGAACTAATTCAGAATACCAAAACAACTGTGTTTCATGTAGATTGACTCACTGGAACGTCTGTTTAATTCCAAAGCAGATAAAGCAGCCTCAATACTCAATGACACCATTTAGGAGTATGCTGACACCAAATCTCAGCAAACATGAATCACACATGGTAGATACCATCATATATTGGAAATTTGATGACTGTTCAGCGAGGTAGGGACATTCCAGAAGGTATCGTGGACGCACGGTTTCTGTGATGACATGACCAGAGTATTTTCTTCTCGCTGACACTGCAGTCCCTCCAGTGGAGAAGTGATGTTACAATACTTGGTAATGTATTGATGCTTATTTCTCCATATACTATGAATCACCTTAATTGTATGATTTACATGAACTGAACTAAAGTAACAGGGTAATATTATATCTGCCATTCCATACTTGAGCATTATCCTGATGCAATCTTAATAAATTGTTACATTACTATTTTACCATAAAGCTGTATTCAGTATGCGTAATTCATATATTAGTGAGCACTAGGTAAGGGCGTATCTGCCTTGTCACTCTGACGTGGTAAAACACACTCACAGACCATTTCATCAAAGTCTGCGCTACTAAACGTCGCTCCCTCCCTTCTGAGCCCTGACATGCGCCCAAACAGTGTATTTCCACCACATATGGGGTAGATGCGTAATAAGGACAAATTGTCCAACAAATTTTGAGGTCCACTTTATCCTGTTGCCCTTGTGAAAATGAAAACATTATGTCTAAAAGAACATTTTTGTGGGAAAAAGAAAGTACTTTTTTCATTTTCAAGGTTCAATGTATGAAGTACCTGGGGATCAAGAAGCTCACTATACATCTAGATAAGTTCATGGTGGGGGTAGTTTCCAAAATGGGGTCACTTGTGTGGGGGCGGCTCCACTGTTAAGGCATATGAGGGGCGGGCTCTTGAAATGCAATACGGTGTCAGCTAACGATTCCAGCTAATTTTCTGCTTCAAACGTCAAATGTCGCTCCTTCCCTTCGGAGCCCTGCCGTGCGCCCAAACAGTGATTTTCCACCACATATGGGGTATCAGTGCACTGGGGAGAAATTTCACAACAAATTTTGGGATCCTTTTTAACCCATTGTTCCTATGAAAATGAAAACAATGAGGCTAAAAGAAAATTTTTGCGGAAGAAAAGTATTTTTTTCCTTTTAATCGCTCAATGTTATAAAATTCTTTGACACACCTTGGGGTTTAAAGTGCTCACCACACATCTAGTTCCAAATTCCTTTGGGGGACTAGTTTCCAAAATGGGGGCACTTGTGAAGGGGGGTTCACTGCTTAGGCATATTAGTGGCACTTCAAATGCAACATGGTTACAGCTAACGGTTCAAGATAATTTTCAATTCAAAAAGTCAAATGGTGCTCCTTCCCTTCTTGACCGATACCATGAGCCCAAACAGCGATTTTCGACCACATATGGGGTATCTGCGTACTCGGGAGTATCTGCACCAAAATTTTAGGGTCCATTTTCTCCTGTTATCCTTGTGAAAATACAATATTTGAGGCTAAACAAATGTTTTGGTTGGAAAAAGTAAAATGTTCATTTTCTCCTTCAACGTTGCTTTAGCTCCTGTGACTCATCTGTAGGATTAATCATCTTCAATGTGGTTTTGAATAGCTTGAAGGGTGCAGTTTGGGAATGGTGTCACATTTGGGTGTTTTCTGTCATGTTGGTCCCTCAAAGTCACTTCAAATGTGATGTGGTCCCTAAAAAAAGTAGCTTTGAAAATTGCAAAGCTTTCTTAATTTTCGGCAAATTTCAAATTTTTTTTACACACAAACGCAAAAAGTATTGACCTAAATTTAGCACTAACATGAAGTCCAATATGTCCAAAAAAAACAATCTCTGAATCACTAGGATCCATTTAAGTGCTTTAGAGTTGTTGCCTCAAACTGACACTGGTCAGAATTGCAAAAATGGTCTGGTCATTAGGGACAAAACAGGATGGGGGTAAAGGGGTTAAACAACTTGGGACAGTCCATATTATGATGTCATGTGTTTGGAAACTTCTGATAGGCTAATTGGCAACATCTGAGTTAATTAGAGCCACACCTGTGGATGAATTTTAATCCACACCTGAAACACACTGCTTCTTTATGTAGCATCATGGTAAAGTCTAAAAAAATCAGACAAGATATCAGGAAGAGAACTGTGGACTTGCCCAAGTCTGGGTTTCTGCAATTTCCAGATACCTGAAGGTGCTTTGTTCATCTGTACAAACAATTATACACAAGTATAAACAAGATGGGAATGTCCAGCTGTTACACCACTCACAAAGAAGATGGGTTCTGTGTCCCAGAGAAAAACATGCTTTGGCCTGACACGTGCATGCAAACCCGAGAACAAAAGCAAAAGACCTTGTGAAGATGATGGTGGAAGCTCGTATGATTATGTCATTATTCACAGTGAAATGAATACTGTATCAACATAAGCTGAAAGGCCACTCTGCAAGGAAGAAGCCATTACTCCGAAAGAAGCATAAAAAAAGCCAGATTCATTTTTGCAAATGCACACAGGAACAGAAAACTAAATTTTTGGAGACATGTCCTGTGGTCTGACTAAACTAAAACTGAACTGTTAGGCCATAAGGACCATTTTTACGTTTGAAGAAAAAAAAAGGACAAGCTTGGAGGCCTTAGAACACAATCCCAACTGCAAAACATGGAGGTGGCAGCATCATATTGTGGGGTTGTTTTGCTACACGAGGGACTGGTGCATTTCACAAAATAGATGGCATCATGAAGAAAGAGGATTATGTGGTAATAATCAAGCAACAGATCAAGATCTCAGCCAGAAAGTTAAAGCTTTGTGGAAATGGGACTTCCAAATGGACAATGACCTGAAGCATACTGCCAAACTGGTTACTAAGGAGCTTAAGGATAACAAAGTCATTGTTTTGGAGTGGCCATCACAAAGTCCTGATCTCAATCCCACTGAAAATATATCGGCGCAGCTAAAAAGGCAGGTACAAGCAAAGCAACCAACAAACATGGTTCAGTTACAGCAGTTCTGTCAGGAGGAATGGGCCCAAGTTCCTATCAACTATTCTGAGAAACGTTTGAACCAAGTCATATAGTTTAAGGACAAGGGTACCAAATACTAATGAAATGCGTGTAAACTTGTGATTTTACAGAAAGTAATAAAAATGCCTTAAATCATTCTCTCTCTCTCATTATTCTGGCATTTGATGAATACTAATAATGATGGTAATCTTAATTGATCTAAAATGGGAAAGGTTTATTCTGATTTCATGTCAGATAGTGAATAAAACATGCATATGTGTCTCTATATATAGCATATATAGCATAACTTCTGATTTCAACTGTACATGGCTGGAAAAACAAGAAATTTATGACTATTGGAAAAAGGGGAAGAAAAGACAAAGACAAAACCCTGAAACCCACCCGGGGGTGAAGGGGTTACAGAAAATTGTGGCATGCAGAGCACCAATCACAAAGATTTGGTCAGTGTCCAAAGCAAATGGTATTACTGACAGGAATTGTTGAAACACTTCATGTACCTAGATGGGGGGTAACGAACTTACATTTCAAATTAAAAACTACTCTTGTATGTTTGGTTAAACAATTAAATTACCATATATAGTCGAGTATAAGCTGAGGCACCTAATTTTACAACAAAAAAAAAAAATAGGAAAACTTATTGAGTCACCTATAAGCCTAGACTGGGAAATGCAGCAGCCCTCCATCCTGGTTTATCATCCTCCAGCCTGTTATATAGCTCCCCATTCTGGTACATGCCCCCATCTTGGTGCATAGCCCCCAATCCTGGTATTTCATCCCCCATCCTTTATAAAGCTCCACCCCCATCCTGGCACACACAAAAAAAAATAAACAGTTTAACTGACCTCCACATTGCTCTCCCTGCAGCACCGCGGCATCCTCCTGTTTTATTGTCCCGCATTCTGATCATGTGAGCAGCGTGCGTAGCTATGACATAACTATCCTGCGCCGCTCACATGATCAGATGCTGGAACAAGAAGACCAGAGTACACTGCGGTGCTGAAGATAGAGCAATTGGGAGATGAGTTAAATTGTCCATCGCCGGGATATTCACTGCTTACCACGCTTAAGATGATGCGTGGGAAGCAGTGAATATCCACACACATGATCGCCTAATTTCTGCAGCCGGTCATCACGTGGGCCTGCTCATTAGGTTAATGTAATAGGCGCCGATCCATCCACCCACCACTCTGCACCAGCTTCAGTGCTGAGAGGTTATGGACAGGGGGATGCTGTGAATATTACATTAGCCTAATGAGCGGGCCGGGCCCACGTGACCACCTGCTGCCTCTGCAGCTTGCTCCAGCCTCCGGTCTTCGCCCCAAAGCTGCCCACTTCCTCCTATAACACAGCACACTCACTCTAGTATAAGCAGAGAGGGGCTTTTTCAGCATAAAAAAGTGCTTGTAAACTCTGCTTATACTCGAGTATATATGGTAACTCACCCCTAATGTGATGACAGGAGCTGCTTCTCTTAGGTGTGTCTGTGATAATAGGTGATATTGATCTTGTTGCTTGCCACTTTTGCTTTTCAGGATATGTGGTGGTGTGGAGTGCAGTCAACTCTTTGTGCTAAGTTTTGTTAATCATGTACATCAAAAAGGAGATGCTGGGACTGCTATACATACATCACATAGGGGATGTTTGGACTGCTGTATATACATCACAGGAGGCATGAGGCTGCAGTGTATATATCCACAGGAGACGCCGGAGGCTTATACCTCAGTGGATGCTGGAGGCTTATACATCACAGGAGATACTGGGGGCATATATATTACTGTGGAGGCTGGGAGGGCACAGAAATCATACAAGACGCTGAGGCGTCATATACCGTATACACTCGTGTATAAGCTGACCCGTGTATAAGCCGACCCCCCCACTTTTGCCCCGAAAACTGGGAAAACCTATTGACTCGCGTATAAGCCTAGGGTGGACAATGCAGCAGCTACCGGTACTGAAACGAATAAAATTTTGAACTTTTATTTCAAACAGAAACCGTAAACAAGAGGAAAAGAGGCTCACAAAACCAATATGGTGTCAACAATAAAACTTTAAAAGTGCAAACGGCACGTTTTTGAAGCGCGATATTGATGCGAGTTTGATGCGTGTAGTAGTGTGAGTGCGGTGCTAGTGGGGTGCTATTGAGATTTTTTCATTCCTACTGCGATCCGACAGACTAGCACCCTTCTCCTGGTGTCAAGACTGCACTGATTTGCTGCCACTTATTTGTCAATCAATGGGGTCACTTGTGGGGGAGCTCCAATGTTGAGGCACACAGGGGCTCACCAAACGCAACATGGTGTCAGCTAACAAATTGAGCTGATTTTCATTCTAATTGTTAGCGGACACTATGTCGCGTTTGGAGAGCCCCTGTGTGCCTCAGCATTGGAGCTCCCCCACAAGTGACCCCATTTTGGAAACTAGACCCCCCAAGGAACAAATCTAGATGCATAAAAGTCCGTAAAAATGAAAAAAATATTTTTCTTCCACAAAAATCTTATTTTTACGGATCAAATTGTGAAGCACCTGGGGCTTCAAAGTGCTCATTATGCATCTAGATTTGTTCCTTGGGGGGTCTAGTTTCCAAAATGGGGCTACTTGTGGGGGAGCTCCAATGCTGAGGCACACAGGGGCGCTCCATACGCGACATGGTGTCCACTAACAATTGGATTTGTTAGCGGACACCATGTCGCGTATAGAGAGCCCCTGTGTGCCTCAACATTGGAGCTCCCACACAAGTGACCCCATTTTGGAAACTAGACTCCCCAAGGAACAAATCCAGATGCATAATAGGGTCACTTGTGGGGGAGCTCCAATGTTTAGGCACACAGGGGCTCTCCATACGCAACATGGTGTCCGCTAACAGTTGTTAGCGGACACCATGTCGAGTCTGGAGAGCCCCTGTGTGCCACCAGCATTGCCACCAGCGCAAGGGGAACTGGAAGAGTTGGGGTACAGCACCAGAAAATGGCACCTCCAATGAATGTGCTATTTTCTGGGGTGCCTGTGGGTTGCAATTTGCAGCGTGGGGTGCCCACAACATTTGGATCTCTCGACGATGAGGATTGCAGCCCCCCAACTGCCAAGTTGTACCTGGCTGGCAACCAAAAATATGGCAAAGCTCCATGTCATTTTATTGGTAGAAGTAATTAAAAAAAATGGCGTGGGGCTTCGCCATATTTTTGGTCCAGCCAGGTACAACTTGGCAGCTACAGACTGCCACCAAACCCCAGCTGCCTCGTTGTACCTGGCTGGCAACCAAAAATACAGCGAAGCCCATTTTATTTTTATTTCTAGAACAAATTCTAGAAAAAAAAAAAATTATTCTTACCGTTAATTCGGTTTCTAGGAACCTTCCACGACAGCATAGGAGGTAGCCTCGCCACGCCCTAATTGGGACAGGAAGCAGAAGAGGTTAAAAGGACCCTCCCACCTCCCACTAGCCAGTGTCTTACAAAGAACCATAGCCTGAGAGCAATAATAACAGGAATATATTCCAGGAAAAATCGAGGAATAAAGGGAGGGAAATAAGTGCTGTCGTGGAAGGTTCCTAGAAACCGAATTAACGGTAAGAATAATTCTATTTTCTCTAGTCACCTTCCACGACAGCATAGGAGGCATACCAACGAACTAATACTTAGGGTGGGACTACAGCCTGCAGGACTATCCTGCCAAAGCCAAACCCCAGGGGAAGCTAGGGCCAGACAGTAAAGCTTCGGGAAGCATGCAATGAACCCCAGGAAGCAGCTTAGCAAATCTGCTCCGGAGAAGCCCCAGCCCCTTTCCCCCCAGGAGACAGAGGGAAAACTGGAGAAACGAGCAGGAACAGCTGGGAAAGGAAGGAGTCCGGAAAGACATTCCGAAACCAGGAGGCGAAAGTACTTATAGCCATTTCCTCGCCCGTATGACGACCAAAGGCCGGACAACATATAGAGCCACACGCCAGGACGCCCACACTCCAGAGCACCGCACTATGGACAGCAAAATAAAAGAAACGAAGGGTCCAGGTGAAGGACAAAGCAGTCATCCAGGACAGACAGCGACGGGTCCTGGCCAGAGAAAGCCTGAAGCCCCCCAACACATCGGCCAGAAGCAATCGCCAGCAGAAACGCCAACCCGTTAGAGAACAACAGATATCACAGGAGGACAGAGGTCCAAAGGAAGAGCGAGAAAGCCCAGTCACGCCAACAATGAGGACCCAGGAGGGCGGAAGAAGCGTAGTCCAGGAACAAACACGACAAGCAGACCCCAAGCATCGCCAAACCAGCGAAGAATTGCCAAATCTGTAGCAAACCTAGAACCGAACGCCGAACCCGACACGTACAAAGTGCCGGATCAAAGATGCCGGCCCCAACCACATGTAGGAGAAAAAAAACTCTTCACACCCGCATGACAAATGCTGAAGTGACCGGATTGCGGAACGTCCGCAAGGAGGCCACCAACTCGGCCGACAGGCCCAGAGGCCTCAGCCGTGGCCCTCAGAAACCCTGCAGCTAAGTTGAGCTGCCGCGGATCCGAAGGAACAGATGACCAAGAGATAGCAAGCCGAGGGCCGAATGCAAAAGGACTGGTCCACTGACCTAGAGCGCCATGAGCAGGATGAACCAATACCACCTCGGCCATAGAGGGGCCCTCAGAACAGTGTGGACTCCTTACCAGACCCTCCCCAGGAATCTCACGAAAAGGGAGAAGGGGGACAGGAAGCCAGAAGCAATAAGAAAAAAACCCCGTCTGGGAGAAAGAGGTCCATCCCCCACCCAGGCCTCAACTCGAGGTTCAGGGAGACATAGGCTGCTACAGTATGAATCGCACTGGAAGCAAAAAAGGACGAGCTCCGGGCATCCCAACTGGCGACCAAGGAGCAGAACACCGCTTGGACCAGGCTCGCCCTTCCCGGGAGGACCTCCCGGAGGCTGAAAAAACCTGCCTGAAGGGGTAGGGATCCTATCAGGCGGACTACAGAAGGAAGAGGAATGCGGTCGGACAAATACATAAAGCCTCGCCCAATGGCTAGTGGCCTACAGTTGCCAGGGAACGGGGCCTGCTATGGGGAGAGCCTGTAGCCAGCATGTGTCATCCCTAGATCATGACTTGGATGATATGTACAGCTTAGGAACTGAACCCACAGCCACAGCTGGGTGTATGGGGTACGGGGCAGGAGATTCACTGCTCCATGGTTGCTGCCACAGCAGCCTCTCTCTAGAATGGCCCATCCCCGGAAAGGAACACGAACAGCAAGAAGGACCTCAAGTACCACTCACAGGTCCCAGTGAATACAGGACTGCGAAGTGAAGACGAGACACCAGACTCCTTGGAGAGGGCGACCACCGCCCCCCCCACCTAGGTTGGCATCCATAGGGAAAGCCACCAGGGGAGTCAAAACCCAGGCCACCCCTAAAAGCAGGTCGTTGGCATTCAACTACCAGAGGAGGGATGAGGAGGCAATCCCCGGGAGACAAACCCGGGGAGTCAGAGGACGGCAGTCCGCCCCAACAGGACAAGACATGGACCAGAAGAACCTGAGCCCACCTGACAGGCGGGATGGAGAACGTCAATGATCCCAGAGCCGACCGTCGCCCGAAAGGAGTGAGATGCCCGACTGCGCAGAAGCGCAGCAGAGACTCCACCACCCTGCACCTGAAGGACAGAGGAGAAGGAGCAAGAAGAAGCAAACAGCCCAGACATAGCACGCAGACAGAGGCTGCAATCCATAGGAAAGCAACGACCTCCGCCATAATGATCGAGAAACCCCGAGCCGAGGAGAACCCGACGGGAAAGCCCATGAAAAGAAAGCAGAGGACTGTTCCTCTGTACAGGAATGTGAACCTGAGGAGCATCTGGGGGTGAGGGAGAATGGGCACCCGCAGTATGCGTCAGTCCAGTCGATTGGAGCCAACTGGTGGCGTAGCCCTGCCCACGCAATCACAGAAGCGATCGATAGAATATGGAAACGACAAAAAAAACATGAAGGGGGAGACGATGGAAGCCGACGATGACACAAGACCCTCCAGAGGGCCAGTTCGACCAAGAAGAGCCGGGAAAACCCCCAACCCCTCCCCACAGCCCGGACAGACGAGAAGACCGTCGGGCGAAGGAGATCCTGAACCCCGGAGTACAAAAGAACCTAAGTACCTTGAGAGGGCAGGGTAGGAACCCGGAGAGCAGGCGGAGGAGGCGACTCGAACACGATGAGGAGGCTTTCGGAAAGACCCTCAGAACCCCCGGGCAAGCGGCGAAGTCAGCCACTGGGGGAGAACACCGCAAAGCATTTACGGATCTCAGGGAGACCAGTCCAAAAACCCACTGCGGGCAGCAGGCGAAAATGCCCAACACAGAATTCCGAGGCGTAATGCCTCCTGGGGAATATGAATATACCATTAGAGCCCCGGTGCCTCGGGTAGGAGGCTCAAACACCGGATCGGGGAAGAAAGGCTGAGTTCGCCATTTTACCCCATCCCCCCCGAGCCACTGAGAGTCAGAGTACAGCAGCTGCAGCAGACAAGGCACGAGGACAGCTAGTCAATGGCTTACAAGGGAACTCCACCGGCCCAGGAACCCCTGGCTAGGAGGTCCGAGGCCCCGAGTGCCAAAGGGACCACCATCTGGTAGGCCGCACCGGAAGAGCCTTGCGCTCAGTTGCCTGGTACATAAAGGCAACAAGGCCAGGCCCAAACACCAAGAACCCAATGAAGGGTAGAAAGCAGAGTCTCATCAAGGCACTCCTCAAAGTCAGCCACAAAGTCCATCAGGCGGAGACGGATAAACAGAGATACAGGCTGCTAGACGGACCCAGGCATCTGCAAGACCCCAGGAAGCTCACCGGAGAAAGGGAAGGAAGACAAGGAGCTCCACCCTAGGGAGCCCCCTGAAGGGAGCCCAGTTGACCATCGCCCAGGAGACATGCGGAGGCCGAGTACACCCGAACGGGAGACAAAGAAGTCCCCCCAGACAAAGGCAGAAGGCCCACAACCATGCAGCCCATCTGGCCCAGGTGGGAGGCAGCCTCAAAGGGGAGCGCAGTCTTGTTAGCTACATGCCGACCTGCACCCTTCCCTGCTGAAGGAATGTTCAGGAAAGTTCCAATCCTGAACGATGGTAGAAAGGACTGGAAAGCTGACTGGGCTGGCAGCTCCAAAGCCGCCAACATCCCCAGACGGTAGAACTTTCCCATAGAGCTCTGACCGGCCCTAGCCCAAGTTCCTCCAAGTAGAAGAGGAACCTACTCAGTTCAGTGGCACTGGAGGATGGAGCGACATCAGCCCAAACCCGAACCTGACCTTCCCTCCCCCAGGAGCATCCTCAAAAGGAGCTGCCAGAGAGAACGAGGAAAGGGAAGCCTGAATCTCCAGGAAAACCCGGGATCTCATGCCATACACTAGGCTAGGGTGTGAAGCCCAACCAGGACAACAGGCATTAACTGACCTCCCAGAGGGAGTCTGATGCCAGACTTGTCCCCTGAACCAAAGCACAGTTAAGGGGACCAAACAAGAACAACAGCCCATAGGCAGAAAAGAGGACCCCCCCCCACACTCCAGCAGACATACACTGTGGCAGGGGAAACACTGGCACTGCAGATGCAGGAGAAGACTCAGTAGCACACATAGGACAGTTCCTTACCGTGGCTCAGAAGGCTTCAGGGCAGCCTTCCTAAAGAAAGGCCTGCCCCCCAGTGTCTGTAATGAGTTCCCTGCTTCCCGCACCGGGTCCTGGGCAGGCCACCTGCAGTGGTGGCGTGGCCGCATGCTGATCGCCGGGTCCCGCCACCGGAACCCAGAAGCGCTACGCTCCCGCCGGGGAGCGCGTGACCGGAAGTCCCGGCCACCGGCGTCACTTCCGATCGCGCTGGAACAGCAAGAAAGCGCGGGAAGCGGCCGGCGGGCTCCGGAACAGGGGAGGTCGCCGGCCAGGGAGCCCACAGCCCGCTTTACCCTGAGGGGATCCGGAGGGCCAGGGCAGCAGTCCCACATACGTGGGAGCAGCAGGAGGAGGAGCGGAAGCCCGACCAACGCTGCCCGGCTGGAGACCAAACCAGGACAAAAAAGGTATGCTGTAGCTTGCCGGCCACCACAGCATAGGAAAAAGAAAAAACCTCTCCATGCCCCATGGGGACAGGAAAGACACTGGCTAGTGGGAGGGTCCTTTTAACCTCTTCTGCTTCCTGTCCCAATTAGGGCGTGGCGAGCTACCTCCTATGCTGTCGTGGAAGGTGACCAGAGAAAAAATGACGTGGGGTAAGTAGTCAATAAATACACACAGAGAAAAATATTTTTATTTGGAAAAAAAACACAAACAAAATTCAGACTCCATCTTTATTAGAAAGATCCGACGTAGTCCATAACGAAGGTCCCACGACGCTCGATCGCCTCTGACGTAGTCCACAACAAAGGTCCCACGATGCTCAATCGCCTCTGCTCCAGAGATTACAGCAAGGGATCAAGTGTCCTCTTCCTACAGTCTCTGGGGTCAGAGTTATGGTGCACTGTATGGCAATGATCTGTCTTACAGTGCACCATGACTATGATCCCTGAGACTAGAAGAGGACACTTGATACCTTGTTGCATCCATCCATCCATCATGTACACATCCATTCGTGCACACATCCACACATGCAGTCACACATACGCACACATCCATCAATGCACGCATCCACACACCCACACATCCACGCACCCACGCATCCACTAACCCACGCATCCACTAACCCACGCACCCACACATCCACTAACCCACGCACCCACACATCCACTAAACCACGCATCCACTAAACCACGCACCCACTAACCCACGCATCCACCAACCCATGCACCCACGCATCCACTAACCCATGCACCCACACATCCACTAACCCACGCACCCACTAAACGACGCACCCACGCATCCACGAACCCACGCATCCACTAACCCACGCATCCACTAACCCACGCATCCACTAACCCACGCATCCACTAACCCACGCATCCACTAACCCACGCATCCACTAACCCACGCACCCACACATCCACTAACCCACGCACCCACACATCCACTAACCCACGCATCCACTAACCCACACATCCACTAACCCACACATCCACTAACCCACGCACCCACACATCCACGCACCCACACATCCACGCACCCACTAACCCACGCATCCACTAACCCACGCACCCACGCATCCACTAACCCACGCATCCACTAACCCACGCATCTACTAACCCACGCACCCACGCATCCACTAACCCACGCATCTACTAACCTACGCATCCACACATCCATTAACCCACGCACCCACACATCCACTAACCCACGCACCCACACATCCACGCACCCACACATCCACGCACCCACTAACCCACACATCCACGCATGCGCACATCCATCCATCCATGAACCCATCCATCCACCCATGAACCCACTCACTCAATCATTCATTCATTCGGTACTTACCTCTGGGCGGAGCAGCACTGGAGGAGGGGCGTTCCAGCGAGAAGAGAAGGAAGAGCGGCGGCTACACCGGCGGTAGGGCTGGGCGATTAATCGAATTAATTCGATTAATTCGCCCCCTGCTGTGGCCACGATTGTCGTTTTATGCAAAATCGTGTAATTCGATTTTCCTAGCTTTATTCCCGAGCGTGACTCGGGGTTACCTTTCACTTTCAGAAGCGGTAATCCCGAGTCACACTCGTTCCGCCGCTCACTGTGAGGACCGGGAAGGGGGGGGTGCTATCGGCAGTGCGACTGCACTGCTGACAGCTTGACCCACCCCTCCCCCGGAGCCGCAGCAGCACTGCCGATAGTGCACAACCGGAGCCGCTGGTGATCGGTCCCGCCCCCTCCCCAGCCGGAGCCGGTCACTGTGAGGACCGGAGCCGCTGGTGATAGGTCCCACCCCCTCTCCAGCCGGAGCCGGTCACTGTGAGGACCGGCGCCGCTGGTGATAGGTCCCACCCCCTCTCCAGCCGGAGCCGGTCACTGTGAGGACCGGCGCCGCTGGTGATAGGTCCCACCCCCTCTCCAGCCGGAGCCGGTCACTGGGGGGCAGGCGGGGGATGCTGGTGCTGTTCATGACAATAGCAGTGGGCTAGTGTCAGGGCCAGTGCCAGTGTAAGTGTCAGGGCCAGTGCCAGTGTAAGTGTCAGGGCCAGTGCCAGTGTTAGTGTCAGGGCCAGTGCCAGTGTAAGTGTCAGGGCCAGTGCCAGTGTAAGTGTCAGGGCCAGTGCCAGTGTTAGTGTCAGTGCCAGTGTAAGTGTCAGGGCCAGTGCCAGTGTTAGTGTCAGGGCCAGTGCCAGTGTGTCAGGGCCAGTGCCAGTGTAAATGCCAGTGTAAGTGTCAGGGCCAGTGCCAGTGTAAATGCCAGTGTAAGTGTCAGGGCCAGTGCCAGTGTAAGTGTCAGGGCCAGTGCCAGTGTAAGTGTCAGGGCCAGTGCCAGTGTTAGTGTCAGGGCCAGTGCCAGTGTTAGTGTCAGGGCCAGTGCCAGTGTTAGTGTCAGGGCCAGTGCCAGTGTAAGTGTCAGGGCCAGTGCCAGTGTCAGGGCCAGTGCCAGTGTCAGGGCCAGTGCTAGTGTCAGGGCCAGTGCCAGTGTAAGTGTCAGGGCCAGTGCCAGTGTAAGGCCCGGACACTAGGGGGCCGCTGACCTCCGTCTCCTCCCCGGCCGGTGCTGGACAGGCCCGGACACTGGGGGCCGCCGACCTCCGCCTCCTCCCCGGCCGGTGCTGGACAGGCCCGGACACTGGGGGCCGCCGACCTCCGCCTCCTCCCCGGCCGGTGCTGGACAGGCCCGGACACTGGGGGCCGCCGACCTCCGCCTCCTCCCCGGCCGGTGCTGGACAGGCCCGGACACTAGGGGGCCGCCGACCTCCGCCCTGGACTGGTGCGAGGAGAACTACGCCGTGTCCTGTGAGTGTACATCGCCGAGTTCTGTGAGTGTCCAGTGCACTGTGTGTATGATGTGTATGGTGTATACAGAGTGTGCATGGTGTATACAGAGTGTGCATGGTGTATACAGAGTGTGCATGGTGTATACAGAGTGTGCATGGTGTATACAGAGTGTGCATGGAGTGTGCATGGAGTGTGCATGGAGTGTGCA